>QLSS01000247.1:41280-62944 GCA_024372645.1 Trichomalopsis sarcophagae
TGCAAATAAAAAGATTTTTGTTCTTTATAACAAAAAGTAAATATATTAAAATAATTATGTTTTAGAATATTGCATAAATATTGCATATATTCTATAATATCACATAAATCAAATAAGTAAATCCGTTTTGATTCTTACAAAAATATATAGATATGCAGATACGCTTAAGCTTGCGTTATCTGATAGCTCGTGTTTGAAAATCTTATAAGTTGAATTCGGTAACGAAATTTTTCTAAGTTAGTTTTGTCATGAATTTGAAATTTTATAAGTATAGAACGGATACGCGTTATTATGCGATATCATTACCTATCTTGAAATTTTATAAGTATAGAAATATTTGAAAATATTCTAAGTTTTTTATAGGCTCAAGGTATAAATTGCTCAAGAGCAGGGACGAGGCGCTTTAATTGCGCTGGCGCTTAAGTTGCGCTTCGGCTAGTGAGCTGGTACTGATCGTGCGGGTCCTTATATATGCCTGGGAGAGAGCGGGGATCGCGCCGCCTAAGTTACTCTCATATTCATACATTCACACCTATATACAAAATCGATTCATACAATTAACTATAATGTGCGCACGCTGCGCCGCTTCTCCTACTTTGCGCCGCTGCGCTCGCCGCTCGCTATATACATATATACACGCACGCTGTGCCGCTTCTCCTACTCTTGCGCTGCTGCTTTCCGCTACCGCTCGCCGCTTGCTGACTCGTGGAGCTGCTGTAGTTGCGCTGTCAGCTGTAGCGCGGGTCTAACCGATAGTGGGGAAGCACGATACTCGCGTATATTGTAAAAATGTATTTATATAAAAATTTTAGTTTATTTTTAATTTTGTTAATTTTTTAAAGCGGAGCTTTACGGCGCGTTACAAGTTTTTCGAAAGTAACGGTGGATAAAGTGTTTCTGATGTGTGATGGCAGGTTATTCCATAAGTTTGAAGCGCTGATATGGAACGAGTTCCTTAGCGTCCCCGTCGCGAAAGCGGGAATTTCCAGAGGTGTCACCTCGCCCCTCACAGGCCGGAGTGTGACGCTGAAGTCAAAAAAGCCCAGTACATATGATGGTACGACCGAGTTAAACATTTTACATGTAGCCCAGGATCATTTACATGTAACGGATCATTGGGGATCGAGCTGAAATGCTTGTTGAGTTGATCTATGCTGAAACAAGATGGTGAAGGGGCCTTTGTGGCAGAAATTACAAGTTTTTCGAGCTTTCTCTAGATCTCTGCAACATCAGTCAAGGTTGACTGGCGTGAATAGTAATAATTCAGCCTGGCTTCCTCAACTTGTTTGTGATCATTGTCTCTAGCTAGCCTATATATGCGGAGATTCGAATCGAGTCTGGAGTCCCCGAAACGCCTGTAAAGTCTATCTCTCAGGTACAAGGTCACTAAGAGACGTGGTGAACTACGGACGACGTTGTTTTCTTGGTGTCACAGTCCGTAATGGGGCAAGATGATTGATGGCGTTAGTGAGGTTAGCGTTAAATGTAGATATGCATTCCTCGAGTGATGAAAAGGTGAAAGATGACCAGTCACATGCGCTAAGAAAGTCCCTTAGCTTCTCGGCGCTGATTCCTTTAAAGTTTCTGTAAGAGTATGTGTTAGGTACGTGGAATTTGTTCGCCGAGAGTGGCCGTGATAAGGTCATATCTGTTGATAAAAGGTGATTTTATCTTCCAGTAGGACAGCAGCCGATCCTGCTCGTTGGTTAGACACAAGTCAAGACAGGTATCAGAACCCTGTTTGTGGTGCGTGGCACCATAGGGAACGGATGAAAAGGAGTTTTTATTAATGAAGGCCTTGATAAACTTGACATCCTCAGATGAAGAAAATTGGTCAGAGTTGACGTCTCCCATTATGATCTTCGTGGAATAGTTGTGTATGTTGGTTGTTAGTAGGTCTATGAAATTAGAGTCTTGGAAGAATGGAGCATGAGGTGGAGGATACACAACCCCTCACAGAAGAGATATTCAGGCTTGCCTGGCTTGCCAGACCATTCACCGTCAGATGATGAAATAGCGCTAACTGTCATAGATTTGTGTATGTAGAGGGCCACACCTCCTTCGTTTCTGTTTCTTACAGTAGGTAGTCGGGAGTGAAGAGATGGACGTTACCTTGTCGCCCAACGAGGTCTCAGTAACAGCTATTACGTGGAATGGAGAGCGAGTGGGTAAAAAAAGGCTGATGATCTCAATGTGATCCGTAAGCGAGTTCGCATTAAAAAGACTCGTAGACCTTCGGACAGATATACCTCAGAGCCGGATGAAGACATGGTAGATGAGCTTGATGGCGGATGTGGTGGAATGATGTGTTTATGTTGTAGTCTCAGTATTCAGCGATGTCGGCAGTGAGCGGGAACTGGGATAAAAAGGCCTCCAGTTCAGCATCGGTATTGATGATGGTAGACCGCTCACTGTTGTCGTTGCAGCGCATGTAGAACCTCCCGTCTCTGGTGAACGTTCGGCAACCTTGCCTCTTCTTGGCCTCCAGCCTGGCCCTCAAACGCAGCTTTTGGACGTAGGGAAGCAGCTCGTTGATGTTCACGAGCCCTTGATTGTCAGGGCTCAGAGCTTTAGCTTCCTCCAGCAAGGTGGCGTCCAATTCGCTGGTGTGTAGCTTACGTTTCAGGGCCTTAGCGATGACTATCGAGCATGCAAGCGCACTTATGATGCTATATATGATGCTATGTCCCTTCTGAGGACCGTGGGGTGAACCGCGTTCACAACTGAGAAAGTGAGGAGGTGTAGCGAGATTTCACGGGTATAGTGCAAACCCGTGAGAACGACCAGACGTGCTCGGCTGCTCGTGCAACGTTATAAGTGCGTTTATAACGCCCGCATAGGGTTCTAAATCCCTATAAGTAGTCTCTCTCTCTCTCTCTCTCTCTCTCTCTCTCTCTCTCTCTCTCTCTCTCTCTCACTCTCTCTCTCTCTCTCTCTCTCTCTCTCTCTCTCTCTCTCTCTCTCTCTCTCTCTCTCTCTCTCTCTCTCTCTCTCTCTCTCTCTGGTGAGTACAGTTGACAGCTCTGCTGATCTGCCATTCTTTTGAACTATTATTCTGCTGCTTCTTGCCTTCGGGCCCTCTTCTGTTGTAGATAGTTGCAGGCTTCTTTTTGCAACCTTCACGCTGATATATAAATCACCGAAGGCTGCAATTCTTTTAACTCATTTTTTCATCTGCCAACTTTCTACACTGCTCCTAACCTACAAATCTGCTCCGCTTGGCTTGGCTTGTTTTCGCACCTGCACGGTGTCTCCTTCTCTACGAAATCTACATCGTGGCGACATCTGCTGCATCGCGGGAGAATCGTCTTCACACTTTTTCGAGGTCGGTACTTTCACGTTCTCTCCACTAACACGCCATCTAGCCGTAAGAGTAACACCATCTACTCTTTCACTCCGTCAGGTGTGGACCTCTACATACATATATCACTGACGGCTAGCGTTATCTCATCATCTGACGGTGAATGGTTTGGCAGGCCGGGTAAGCCTGAATACCTTTTCTGTGAGGTATCGGCAAAGGGAATCTCTCCAATCTTCGTGGGAGTTGTGTATCGTCCTCCTCACGCTCCATTCTTTCAAGGCTCTAACTTTATAGACAAGCAACTACCCACATGCACAATTACTCAACGAAGGTCATAATGGGAGATTTCAACTCTGATCAGCTTTCATCATCTGAAGATGCCAGTTTCATCAGGGCCTTCATTGATGAAAATTCCCTTTCTTCTATCCCATATGGTGCCACGCATCATAAACAGGGCTCTGATACCTGGCTTGACTTGTGTCTGATCAACGAGCAGGATCGCCTGCTGTCACACTGGAAGACAGACTCACCTTTCATCAACGGACATGACCTTATCACGGCCACTCTCGACGTACAGATTCCACGACACGTACCTAACACATACTCCTACCGAAACTTTAAAGGAATCTGCGCCGAGAAGCTAAGGGACTTTCTTAGCGCATGTGACTGGTCATCTCTCACCGTGCAATAACTTGACGAATGCATCTCTACACTTAACGCTAACCTTACTAACGCCATTAATCAACTCGCCCCATCACGGACTGTAACACCTAAAAATCAGCGTCACCCGTGGTTCTCCACGGCTCTTCGTGACCTTGTATCCGAGAGGGATAGAATATACAGGCGTTTCAGGAACTCCAGGCTTGATTCAGATCTCCGCTTATACAGACAAGCTAGAGACTATACTCATAAACAGGTCGAGGAAGCCAGGCTGGATTATTACTATTCACGCCTGTCAACCTTGACTGATATCGCCGAGATCTGGAGAGAGCTGGAGAAACTTGGAATTTCCGCCACTAAGGCCCCATTACCACCTCGCTTTAGCACAGATGAGCTCAACAAGCATTTTAGCTCGATCTCCAATGATCTGCTAGCGCCTCCTGTTGAGAACTATCTTCTAACCCTGGAAAGTCTTGACCTCCCGGAACATTTCGAGTTCAGCCCTATAACGGAATCGGACGTGTTGACTGCAGTGTCGCACTTCGACACCCAGGCGAGGGGAAGCGACGGCATCCCCCAGGTTGTTCTCTTAAAAGCACTGCCAGTTCTCGCTCCTGTATTATGTCACATCTTCAACCTGTCTCTGAGCGAGGCCCGTTTCCCATCTGACTGGAAATTGTCACTGGTGCGTGCACTCAACAAAGTCAGTTCACCAACAGCCCTGACTGACTACCGCCCGATTTCACTTCTTTGTTTTCTCTCCAAAGCCCTGGAGTGGCTGGTGCACAAGCAGGTCTCGCAATACCTTGAATCAAGGCTCTTACTAGACAATTATCAGACAGGCTTCCGCACCGGCCACAGCACTCAGTCTGGCCTAATTAAGCTAACTGACGATGTCAGGGTCGGGATAAACAAAAAGAAAGTGACACTCCTTCAGCTCTTTGTTACTAAAACCAAAGCAATTGTCCTGGGCTCCCGCTACTACATAAATCTACTTCCCTCTACAGCCAACACTTTCATTAATATCGGGGGTGCCCAGGTCAGCTTTGAGTCCTCTGTGCGTAATCTGGGATTGGTGCTTGACTCTCATGGAAGGAGCATGTTACACAAGTGTGTAAGCGTGCTCACTCGCTAATGTACAGGCTTTACTTTTTTAGAAAGAGTACCAACCTCAGATTGCGTAAACATCTTGTGCAGGCACTCCTGTTTCCGCTAATCGACTACTGTTCTCTTGCATACTGTGACTTGACGCAGGAACTCGACTTAAAACTACAGAGACTTGTGAATACAGGAATTCGGTACATCTATGGTGTAAGGAGAGATGAGCGCATCTCCCCGTACAGGCGGGAGCTGCAGTGGCTAACCACTGCTGGACGCAGGAAGTATTTCACAGTCTGCTTCCTTCGTAAAATGTTTAACACGGTCGTACCATCATACGTACTGGCCTTTTTCGACTTCCGCGTCTCGCCCCGGCCTGTGTGGGGTGAGGTAACACCACTGGAAATTCCCGCTTTCGCGACGGAGACGCTAAGGAACTCGTTCCATATCAGCGCTTCAAACTTATGGAATAACCTGCCATCACACATCAGAAACACCTCATCTACTGTCACCTTCAAAAGGCTTGCTAAAGACTACTACTTTAAACTCGAAAACACATAACTCATAGACATTCATGTACACGCACACACTTACTCATTCTCATACTAATCGTCTTCACTATCAGTATACTTTTACACTACACTTACTCTACACACGCCTCACTCAACTTACTTTACTTCTAATTTATATTTAAACTTCTACACACAACTTACTATTTTTACTTTAACTGCAAAATGCTGATTCTTACTATTGTACAATACAATGTACGCAAATAAATCTAATCTAATCTAATCTAATATAATCTCTCTCTCTCTCTCTCTCTCTCTCTCTCTCTCTCTCTCTCTCTCTCTTTCTCTCTCTCTCACTCTCTCTCTCGCGTGCGCAAATATCGATCCATTCGTCGCAGTGCAGCAAACTCATACGGCTACAAGTTAAAGCTGCGGTGCTCAACTCGTTGCAAAATATATGAGACGATAAAATATGTTAATGATCAAGTGATTCATTTTGCTAAGGAAGCGATACAAGCTTTAAATATTTAATTATTGAATTCCAGTAATAAGAAAAATCCATCCCATTACGTGGCAAACTATCATTGTTGTTATTGTAAATCTTTGTTTAAGTTTAATGTTGAATTAATTCTTAGTGTAATATTATTGTATTTTAAAGTTAGGCTTGGTCTGCTTTCGTGCTAAAGGATCAGACAAATTAAATCAAAAACTTTTGAGTGCTATTAATGATTCTGGGAGAATACATATGGTTCCGGCAAAGGTTAACCAACGATACACAATACGATTCGCTCTTGCAGCACCAAATGCAACAACCGAAGATGTTGGTAAGAAATAAATACGATTGCTTTAATATTTTGTATTTAATAATTTGCACATCGATTATGTCCTTTTTAATTGTTTTGTTTTTCATTACCTGCTATGTTAAGTATAAGATCGCACATCAACTAAACTACCAGCATTGTATATTATCTTATTTATAAGTAGTGTTTAGGGTTAATTTCTAATTGGGCAGTGCTCTGTAGTTTATATCTTGGTGTCATTGTCTATGTGGCAAGGATAGCCGATGACAAAAATTAGGGTATGTGCGTCATAGTCTTCCGCAGAATAGTTTTTTAACGCTCAAGGTAGCTAATATCTAAATGGTGCTCTGCACGGACGACATTATTAGTTATGCTCACTTTAAGTTCTTCACCCACCATCCTTGCCGTCTAGATGTCGCACCTAGTACAAAGTGCATACCATGAGCAACTAATGTTTTTTAATATAGTGTTGATTTAACATGTATAATCATACATAAACGCGCCGCGCCGCGGTGAACTGCCAAGCCGCGTGTCGGTCCGATGGTAGCAGGAAGGGATTTCTACAGCTACTCCTCCACCAGTGAAAAAAAGCAGAATACCAACGAAACGCATTTAAAAAAGGTTAGGCTTTTTAGAGAGACATTCTGCCTATAAAAAAAGGTTGCAGCAAATAGACTCGGCGTCTGTATCATCGCACACTGTAACTCATCGGATCAGATTCAGATAAAAATTTTGAATACAATCAAATCAAGTTTTATGAGCGTGCATTAAATGAATTTTCAAAGAGAAGTAGTAAATAAACATCTAATTTGTACAGCTAATGGCTTTCAAAGTGTAAAGTTTTTTATTCTTTAATTTTTTATTTGAAGCCTTAGGTATATAATTGAGGTTGGTTATTTTTGGAATTATTTTTTAAATTTTTTCAAAGTTTTTCCATATCAAATTACATGTTACGGTTATAAATAAATGTGATCGTCACATTTCCGCCTAGATATTGAATCTTGATATGGTTGTTCTATGATAATCTAGAACCACCGATATATGTTGGTAGCAGTGTAAATATTTTCGATTTAGTCTTTTTTTTTTCCTAAATCATCAAAAATATTCGAAGTACTACTGTCTTGATTATTTCATTGATGTTTTGATTATTTTCAAATAGTTCAAGCGATTATATTGTATCATTGTTGAAATAAGCGCATGCAGAGAGGACTTAATTTATTGATAATGATGTAATTAATTTAACTGCTTTATATACATATAACGCCCATCGGCTCCTTTGACCATATAGTACATAGACCGCGCAAGCTATTGTGTAGTCCGTAACCAACATTTTTCATGCCAAAGTTACGACTAAGCTGTTGTGTGCAAGCGCTACAGACATCAGCGACAGCGGCTTAAGAACTACCTACTGCATGATTTGTAACACATATCTATACCAGCTATTATAAAAAAAAGAACTTATTATTTATTATTTGAAATAGTTGCTATAGGTAATAAAACAAAATAGTTTTATTTATTAGGGGTACTAATTAGTTTTAGTTTTTATTCTTATCTAATAATATCAGCTGCAACTGCAGTTCATGGTGATGATCCCGGATTTTTAAATATTTTTCTGCTAATGTTTTTATTAGTTTTGTTTTGTGATCATTAAATAGATTTTGGCCAATAATATGCTCTTGCATCTTTTGAGTATATAACGTTTTAGCTGCTACCATTGTAAACGTCTTAGTCACAATGATTCAAAAAAGCATTTTAACGTTGCCTATGTTGAGTCACAATTTTTATCTCTTATTATTTATTAACTTTTACTTACTTGGGTTTCACTGCTTGGGCTGAAATCTTTGCTTCTGTGCTGTGGTTAGGCTTATATAGGATGGCTGTATTCAAATAAAAAACACTTGCAATTAATTGACTTTCACGATTTATTCAAGTTAAAGTTCTATATGGGTATTGGAATCGCAACCTAAGCCCGAGTAACTCTTGTCGACGGATATAAACGTCGTACAAGAGTCCAGATCAAGTGTATAATTACAACTGGTTGTTTGGCATATACGGGGGATACTCATTAACCTCGTTGATCTACTTATTAATTTGAGTCGTCAGTTTTCGTCTCCGCAACGATTACGCTGATATTGCTTAAATGCAATACGTCACAGAACGTCACACCTATATACTGCATATTGTCTTGAAACGAAGCAAACATCTTGCCGCTTCTTAATTTGTCGAACAATGTATCCTCGAACAATATAGTGGGTGATATCACTGACATAAGCTGACAATTTGAATAATGCCGAGGCATAGTCATGATCTAGAATGTTTTTAGCTTCTCGATCTCCATTATATTTTTCATTTTATGAATTACAATTTATGTGTGGTCCAGCATCAAAAAAATCGCCTGCTCTGAAGATTTCGAGTCGTATGCTTCTAAAATTGTAACGTTTCCTTCAAGACAGTTTGAAGTAAGTCAAAGATCTTCATATAAAGAGATCAAGTTGCACAAACTAATAATTAATTCCAATAAACCTGTTTTTCTGTCCGATCGAATCACCAACTTGTTTGTTAATTTGAAACGCAGTTTCGAGCAGTTATTTTCAATCTAGGTAATTGTAGTGTGCGCAATTGCATTTTTTATTTAAGCATTGAATTTATAATGGAATAGTGTAAATGTACACTTTACAGCGACGCACGTCGGCACCGCCCGAGTGTGGATTCGCGAATCAAAATACCGACTATCGCGAATCAAGTCCCGAGACGCAAACAAGCTCGGCTGTGAAAGACTCGAGACAAAGCCGAAAGAGATTCGGCGAATGTGAACATCGCTACGAGGCGGACAAAGCCTCTCGCACGAGATTTGCGAGAACCGCGAGTATTCTAAGCGCCGCGCACATTTTGCCAATCTAATTTTAAGCGTAAATTAATTCTAGTAATATTCTGGAAACTATGTAAAGTTACGCCAGAGACTCGGGGGGGAGGGGGGGGATCGACGTTAGAAAATACGCTCCAAACCATCGCCTCAAACATGGCGTGCTGTGCCGGGAAAACCCGAGGTTTTTCCGTGATCCGGAAAATTTACCCTTGCGAGACGGACCGTGCCTTGTCGGGAGAACGTATGGTTCTCGAAAGCTGTAGTCTCGCGAGGGTGGTTTCCCAAGCGTAAAATCTCTGGTTTTCAAAACCAGGAAAATGGGTCAGGAACCCGCTGACAAATGTCAGGACTCGGGACGAAAGGCTGACGTGATAACAGGTGGTGGTTCGGAGGTGACGTGATGGCACAATGATCGGGGGTTTGTGCGAAATGAAACCCAGAGAGGGGTAATCTCGGGCGAGCGCTTAAAAGGATAGCGTGACACGCGCTCGTCTCAATTGACCTTTGGCCTCACTGAAAGAATAAGGTAATCGACGTTATAATTTTTCATCCATTAAACTTGTGATTCTTTGGAATTTTTTAATATTATAAACATATTGAATACTGAAGAGCTCAGCGTTTGAGGTAAAGGTATTTTTAATAAGCTTTAGCATATGACATCCGTCCCAAAAATTTGCACTTTTTTCTTCGTATCAGGATGTGGAAACCAAAGCTCGAATTTTTTGTTGTAAGTAAATGATGCATTGAGTTCCTTGTATATTGAAACGTTTACTGGATAATACGGCTAGCCTGTATTTTTGTATCCAAGCCACGAGTGAGAAAATAGCCAATGGGAACTTTCCATTTTTCTTATAAGGACACAACCACAGGCAATTTCTTCGTTATCTTTATCAGAATCATCTTGAATTCCAGTACCAAGATCAACATTGCCATACATTTTTTTATCGGAATTAGAAAGGGGTAGTCGCTCTCTCGTACTTATTTCATCCAAAACTAGGTTGCATACTACTGATTAAATCTTTGCTCTTATTTTTATAGCCTGTAATGATTCTTCGGTAAATCCTGGATTTCCCTGTACTTAACTGTAATATCGCCTAAGAGTTGACATTTGCTGGCAAAAGATTGCTGCATATTTGCCGAGCATACAGGTATTTTGCTAAGCTCCGTTGAATATTTTGTTGTTGTCGATCTATTCTTTTTGACGGATAATTCTTTAACAAAGTCTGGCAAACACTTCTATATTAAAAGGAAAATTCTTGTAAGGTGATATAAAATTACACCTTAAAATGCAATTTACGGGTGCAAAATTGACATTTTGTGCCCACTGAATCTAAAAGTACAATTATGTAGCAACATAAATCTTAATCTAAACACAAAAGAAAGGGGGCTGCTGATATAAGTCAGTGCATACATAATGCATTTAATAACTAATATAAAGCTTTTCACACATTACTGTGCAATTTATTATATTTACAAATTTTGTATACAATATATAATGTTTATAAAAATATTAATGCCGTTTCACATTGTCATTTTTAACGAGTTATCGCAAAAAATTAACATTCATGTTTAGAATATAAATTCATATTTCTTTTCATTCATCACAATTATTTCCGAGATGTGGAAAAATATGTACAATTTATATACTCAAAAAATTGTTTAATACGATTTCATTTGGGTACATTTTGTTAGTAAAAGAGCGCAGTATTGTAAATGTAACTATAAATAAATATGTTGCTTTAGTGTTAGTCACATGTTGTTCGATATGTTGGTTAGTCATATCACACGTATTCAAGAAAGCATATTAAGAAGCATGTAATTAGCGTGCCTAAACATCTAAAATATAGTAACGGTTCGATTTTCCTCCGGGTGTTGAGTGGTCAGTCAGATCGAGGATTCGTTTTGGGGGAAGGTTTAATAATGACTCTGTATGTTTTAATATTTAGTATCAAAATCAACAACGTGGGTGTTAGATGTTAAAGCCCACCTGTAACAGAAATCAAATAACGCGATTCGTTAGGAAGATTTCGCCTTTACAATCGGAGTAATTTAAACCAGCGCGATTACAATATTTTTAGAACGACTAAACAATAACTGTGCAGTTACGACTATATGCTTGTAGCATCGGTGAATCGGGTCGGTGTCGGAATTACGAAGAGGTGATGGATTCTGAGATAAGGATTGCATTCGGTTGCGACGGAGTGGTGTGCGCACGGCTATGTCGATCCGAATGCATCAGGATGTAGGTTACGGGTTTCAGCGACTCTGGGTATCGTTTAAATGTGCTCACGAGGACGAGACTCGTTGTCGTTCGAATTTTCCTGATTATCTTGTATACTCACGACGATAATCTGGAGAACCGGAATTCAGTATTACTAACTAGTCATCACGTGCGCTCACGAGACGATTTTCTGAGCGGGGGTCTAGTTCTGGCTCTCCTTGCAGTATAGTGTGCTCACAGTACTGCCCGGATCGGAAGCTGGAGTAGAACTGCCCACTACGCCGCGTGGTTAGCCTTATAAAGCCCTGCGGCGTCGATGTGTATATCCCTGTTAAAAATAGTCAATAAAGATCGATTTAATCATTAATTAAATCCTAAGCTATATCTGAATCTCATTTTTTGCATAAGAACTTGATTAAAATAGATAGAATCAATACAAATCGATAGAAATTGATAAAATTTTATACAAAAAAGGACTAGTAGAGTTAATAGAAACTAATGTTTGGTATAAACTATCGACTTTTCTTGTTATTTTTTGTATTAAAATCTATTAACTCCTGTTGATTCTAATCGATTTTAATCAAGTCCTTATACAAAAAATATTATTCAGAATTAGCACAAAATTTGTTGATAATTTAATCGATTCCGATTGATCCTTAGTGATTATTTTTAGCAGGGATAGGTGCGTTTGCGGCGCTACGCGCGCGCCGACTGGTGCATTATGCGAACTCACATAATTTATAATTCTTACCTTATCACTACAAACTCAACGCAACTAAATCGCATATTATAACCGTATAATAACCTCAATATTATTTGTTTGTGTTACATTAATAACAATAACTAAACTACTACCTTCCACATCTTCGTCAGAGCTACTCTTGATTCCTTTGTCAGTTATACGCCATCGTTGTCTTTGTGCGCGGTGCCTGTTGACCCCCCGCCTTTGTCTTCACTTCTTACGGTTGACTGGGCTCAAGAATATTCTGGCATAAATAAACTTTAAGATATTTCTTCATTCTTATTATCCAGTGCGGCTACTGGTCTGCTAGTTGTGACGTGGCTAAACTCGTCAACGAATTTTTTCGCCCCGTGGTTTTTGGTGTCTAGGTGTATCCCTCTAAGTATAGCTGCAGCTTTTTAAATACCCAGATGATCGCTAGAGCCTTCTTTACTGTTATAATTCTTCTTGGCCGGATTTAAGAGACGACTAACATATTGAATCGGATACTTGCCATCCTCTCCCTCCTGCGTTAAAACAGCTGCGATAAAGCTCGAGCTTGAGTCCCACTGTAAGTCGCACTTAAAAGCCTCGAACGACTCCCGCTGCTTTTCTCCCCAATGCCACGGTTGCCCTTTTCTCAATAACTTTGTCGATGGTATTTTTATCTTTGAATCGCCCTCTATAAACCTCGAGTACTACCCCACCATTTCCAAAAACCTCCGCAACTACCAAACCCGTCCTAATCTAGTACGAACCCTAAATATTGAATTTTCTCTACACAAAATGAACACTTTTACTTATTTATAACCAACCCCGTTTAACTGCTGCAACACGCGCTCCATATACTCCAAGTGCTCCTCAAATTTTTCTGTCGCGATTACGAGATCATCAAAATAGCTAAAAACGTATGGCTCCAACTCCAGTCCGAATAAGAAATCAAATAGACGCTGCAGGATCATAGGCGCGTTGGCGAGTCCAAACGACATTCTAAATTGCCATAGCCTTCGCGACTCTCCATCGCTAACGGAATTTAAAATTACGTCTGCTTTAAGTCGATATTTGACAGGTATTGCGTCTTTCTCAACCTGTCTAAAATTGTGTCCATATTCTTCATCATGTACGCGTCTTTCCTCATTCGATTATTCGTGTCTCCATAGTTAGCGCAAAATCGGAACGTCCCGTCGTCCTTCGCTCGCGGATCTCTCAATAATATCCTCGCCATATCGCTAACCGCTAAATCAATTTTATGAACTACTCCATGACGCTGGGCGACCGTCGAAGCCAAGGGTGTCGCACTGGAGTCGGATCAATCATGAAAATGTGATGCCCAGCTATCCAGGTCATCCCCGAGCCCTTCAACTGCACAGCAAGCACTCTATCGACCACTATCTGGACTCTACCCTTCTGCTTATCTCCATAATTCCCGTGCACTCCGCAAAAATAACCGTATCCTTATTTTTCGTCGACGACACGAAACCATACCACGATCCTTCGCACACTCGCCAAAGTTTCTTCCCGTGTCTCGTATCAACATCAAACTCTTAGCAAAAATCCATCCTGAGAATCGCGTCATGATCAAGATCAGGTACTACTTTAAAATTTATGTCCCTCGTATATGTATCTATCTCTACCGAAGCGCGTATAACTCCCTGTACTTTGATAATATTTCCGGTAGCGGTGCGCACTTGCATGTTGATAGGCTTTAGCTTCTCTTTATATTGCTTAGCTACACGCAGCGAGATCATCGATAAAGTCAAGCCTGGATCTAGCAATGTAAGGGATCGCTTCCCTCCTAAATTCAAGAACACGTATTTTCGATTATTCGCTGCTACTCCGGCTACAACAACGTCTTCTTCCTCTCCATTTCCTCCGGACTCTTAGTAACTCGCGATACTCACAGTCGACTCTGACTCTTTCTCTCCCTCCACACGTTTTATCGTAATTTTTGCTTCGCTCCAAGACTCAGTTCTCCAGTTGCTGTTTCTGCCGATGCGTCCTGTTCTAACACGTTAATAGCTTTCTACTATCACCTGCAGTCTTGCAAAGGCCTGTTCCTCATCGTCACTTGAGTATATCAACTCCGGGGCTGCTTTATAAGCTTTCTTAAGCTCGAGGCACTGACTCCGCGAACGCGCGATTAGGATCAAGCTGTCACAGTCCTCTTTGTTGCAACTGTTGCTTAATCTTTAAGGGATTAGATGTTCTCGGGAGTATGTCGGCCGTAGTGCTCTCTTCTAATGCGTGTGGGTCTGCCTCCGCCTCAGACACGGAAGACGAATGAGCTGATCGTTCTCCCAAGTTAAAATGCACTATTATTCTTTTTTTTTTTATTTTACCCTGCTCCAAATTTACGCTCCTCTTACTCGTATCACTCTTCATTATCACGGTTTCCTTCTCTACTAATTCTCTTCCGAACCCGTCAACCTCCACGAACTTGCTTCTTCTCGGTTTACTACTACTACTATCACTCGCATTGCCGTCACAGATTCGCTCGCCTATCCAGGTAAACGCTTTGTGGGGAACAGTATTTATCGCTGTCTCCCACCTAGCGAGTTTCCCCAAATCGATTTAAAATGATGCGAGCAACTTGAGCACGTTTTGACGTTTACGCTAAGCTTCTCGCAATCCTGATAGAACTCTTGAGAACGATTCGAGGCATCCGGAGGCGGCGACGCCTTTAAACGGTTCGGGTACTGATGGCTCGTATGCCCTTTCTTGTGACACGTGAAACACTCTACTTACGGGCATTTCAACGATCTGTGCTCTACTCTGTAACAAGTATAGCACGCGTCCATAAATTCACCTACTCACGCACTCGCCTGCGCATCGCTCGCTCCACTCGCTCCCTTCGTTCCAATAAAATTACCCGCGTGGCCGTTATTCGCTAGATTACTCGCTCCTGCTTGCTACGCACCTCGGTTATCGCTATTTTGCAAGCTGTCTTTTAATAACGCGGCCGGCAAGTTAAGCCGCGCGAACTCGCTCTGGCCTGCGTTCTGAGCAGCCACTGTGGCGAACGTAAGATCAAGCTTAACCTCACCCAACACGCTCTTGCTTGTCTCTCCCGTAGCTCAACAACTCTGCGACTTCCTCGAGCCTTTGTTCTTTCCCTTTCCTTTGCCACCCTTTTTCCCGCCCGCTACGTCCTAGACTCCAGCAGCTTCGCCTTCTTCTTCTTTCTGAACCACGGTGACAGGCAGGCAGGTTTAGGCCTACGCATTTTGTCGGTGGTCGGCGGCGGAAGGTAGCGCGTGTCGAGATCCTTCTGGCGCTCATTCAAAAGTCGTATCGCTCTATGTCGTTAGTGACTTGATGACTTTATCGCCTATAGCGTGGCGGTACTTTGGGTGAATCTCTACCGAAATCTTCGCGTTTTCTCCTATCGTTGTCTCCACTTCGACGTGCCGGCTTAGCCTTAACTCTTACTCCACCTACGTTTCGCCTTGATTTTTCCCTATGATCCCATCTTTCATTCGCTGAGCTAGCCTCGCTCTCCGACCGGTCACTCCACTCATATCCTGCAATATTCGCGTCTTTGTCTAAATCGCTATGTCTCGGGCACAGACTACGTTTTACATATCCGTCCTAAGTACGCGACCTTCGGCATGCTTCCAACTATCTACTTTGAACGGCACGTACTTACTTTCGCTTTTCGACAAATAATCTAGATGCTTGCGGTACGTAAATTGGTTGACTTCCTCGAAACATTACTTCCTTGTTTTTTTCCGCCACATAAACTGGTTCTTGTTCGATGAACACAGGAGCCAGCAGCTGAGACTCTTAGTTTTCCCATTTTGCCTAACGTCTCACTGCATCCCCACACTCTTCAAATTCGGCTGAGAAAACACGCTACGCCTCCAAATTTCGTCTGGATCCTCAGCTATCGTAAACCATCGCGTGTAAATATTCTCCTGCGCCGGTATTGGGTTCGACAGAGTTGCGAGCCCCTTTCTCTCTCCTCTCACTCTAATCGTTGGTTTGTTCGTAGTCCCTCCCGAGGCAAGGGTGAGCGCTGCTGTGGACCTAAAATTCATGGCTCCTGCACGCCGTGCATCTCTCTGCCCGGTAGCATATTCAACGCACGGATCTCCAAAATTTCTCGTACTCAAACAAGGGATTAATCCGATTGTGGATGGATTGGATCGTTATAAAAAAAAAAAAAAGAAATTATAAGCGTCTGTAGAAAATCCCGAGCGAAAATATATCGGCACGCACAAGGGATTATAGTTTATTGTAGGGTTTTTCATAGCTTTTTATGAACGATGGTCATAGCCGACAGATACGCTCGGAAAGAATGACCGTACTTAGAGCAGGTATAGAGTAGCGCTAGCGTGCAGGTTTATGGCCCACGCCAAGCTCGTTCACGCAGCAGCTTCTGCTGCGACCAGAGTTGTTCTAGTCGACAAGAACTGTCCAGGCAGTCAGTCTCGCACGAGAATCGACACGAGAAGTAGCGCTCTCGTACATTGTGATCGATGTGTCGCTAGTGTAATTTTCCCCTTCTAATAATTTACCTTGAATAAAGTTCTAGTTTTTCTTATATTTTAAATTCATCTTGTCAGTACCTTATTTTTGCACCCAGTCAACCGTGGAAAAAACAGCATCTCTCTGTCAACTCAGCTATTAATACGGCCAACGGCAGCCGCGCGACTTTGAACTTAATTGTCCGATTATGCCGGACTTTTAGCACTTCCCTCATCGCAACATCGTGTCTCACCATGATCCTGAATCTCCCTTCTACTCTCAGAAGCTCCGCGTAATTTTTCGCTTAAACCAAACACAGAAAAGGTGGGAGCATGCAGTCATAATATATATGAATAATATTTTGTATACTTATTCCAGTCATCTCTATACTCACTCACTATTTCCGAATCTCTCTACACAGTACACTCTCTTTCAACACGAAACTCGGCCTCTATATTAACAAACAACAAAATTCCGATCGCGATCTAATCTTGCCCCATGTTCGGCGCCATTTGTGACGTGGCAAAATCAGCAAAAGAATTTTCTCTTTCATTTTACGGACGCTTATCCGCGACACTATTATTTATACTTTCCGAATCCCGTAGTAACTTGGAGCATCATTGTTTACAATGTACATATTTAGAATTATAATGATTGATAAATAGTGATGCTATTTAATGTATGAACCTATTTGTCAAACGTTAAATCAAAAGCAAAACTGTTGTTGTGCTCTGCTGTTGGGATACATTTTCTTACTTCGCTATTTTTTTGACGCTTAAACAACAAAAAGTAGAATAAAAATAAACTGTTTTAATTTCTCTAATATCTGCAAAATTTAAAGAAGCAAAATATTAGAAAAGTAAATAACATACTCAGATAATTTCTGCTACACGTTTACAGCACTCAGGTACTTTAGTTGAGAATCAGTAGTTTTTAGTTGTCAGTAGTGTTAGGTTTTTAAATGAACATATCTTGATTTTTATGTACCTGCTGCTGGTGACTACACCAGGAGGCTTCGCGACGTCCTTGGAAATATAAGAGGATCTACTCACGAGGGCTACAGGAAAATATAGCGCGTCGCCACTAGTGTTTCCCGTGCTATGCGTCATCGTCACAAATAACTGAGTTATGTGACGCCAGGATTAGACAATAGCGCTTGTTCGTAATTGATGCCACGGGACGCTATTAATATTCATTTTGACTCAATAACGGAGGGCGTTCCGAATTGAGTAATAAAAGTAACCAGTTTTACTGACAATGATTTTGTGAGTCGATCGCGAAGAGAGCGAGATAAAACGAATGATGTAATATAGGCAATGCGCTCGGATTTCTCCGCCCTTCCTCGGCCGTCATCGATGACGTTTTCGGCGGCAATTAATGTGCGTAGCGACGGTTACCGACGACGACTCGCAAGGGAAGGAGGTCGCGGGGAGGCGCTGATCTTTTCTGATTAAGCTTATTAAGAAAGTACTGGTTTTCCAACATTAGTAGTTTTCATAGTTTATTATTAAATCCTAACTTCATCTTGTTCCTAACAGAATGCGTCTTTCCCGGGATTTTATTTGTTTATGTTCCTTTTTCTGTGTAATGCGCCTAATCTTCTGTCACGACAGATGCAGCACTTCGATCTGTCTATCAGCTACGGCTATGCTGGAGCCGGAATGGCAGTACGACACTGCAACGTACGACAGTCCAGCTATCTATAACATGTTGCATGACACTTGTGTCGGTTTATGTCATGTTGTTGCGGACTATAGTTTTGGACTTGTTGAATGACGACATGAATGCCACTGTGTGCTCTCTCTTAAATAGATATGTTCTTATCTAAATAGTTCTTAATTCTGTTACTATAAGGTTAAATGAGATTTATATTTATGGAGCAAATTATATAATTCTGTGTGTTAAAAGTATAAACTAATATATTTCATCAAATTAATAATTTTTAGATTTTCCGTAAAAGCCATGGAGTCATGCTAGCAAATCGTGTAAGGAGTAAAGTTGCCTTTGATTACTAATAGTGTAATTCTATAGTTATATTTATGTAGTTTATGATTCGGATCGTTTGTCCAATTTTAATATTGAAGTTTACACTCCATATTTAGTTAGTATTTTATATTTTAGTTTGTTTTGCCTTTTTAAATTGTAAATTGTATTGCATATATTGTTGGTGCATAATAATATTGTTTAATAGTTGTTATTTTTCTCTAATTATTAGTGATGTATGTGCGTGTATGTATATATTTTGTTAAATTGTACAGGTGTTCCATGTATGCGTATCCTGCCTTCAATAAAGTACTTCAATAGAATTATTAGATAAGTGATTTATTATAAGTTAAAAACGAAAATTATTGTTTTTTTTTACTAAGCATTTACTTTGTGAAATTTATTTTATTGTCGCAGGTTCTTCAATTTTTATGATGTTTGTAGCAGATGAATTTTTCTATCAGCCTCTTGACTATAAAAGCATATTATTATCAATTTATTAAAATTATTATTTATGTTGTATATAAATGATTGTGTTCCATTTTATTGCAAAGTATAATGTTATCGATATTTCACTTTAGTCAAAAATTACGTAAATATTATTATTAAATTTTCGATGCAATAATTAGTGTTATTTATGATTGTAATAATCTGCTATGTATAATCTACTACCATCTAATCAATGTGATTGTGTAGAGTTTTACGGTGTCAAACAAATATCGAACAAGATAGAGTTTTACGGTGTCAAACAAATATCTTGTTCGATATCTGTTTGACACCGTAAAACTCTACACAATCGTATAACCTACTATATGTCAAAAATACACCAAACTATAAAAAAATGGTTTGATTTTAGAAAATGTGGTCCGCTTGTAATATTGCAAATCTTCGTGTTCAACATCTCAAAATACATAAAAATAGTCTCTGTCAATAATTTTCCTCACGTCCATCACAGGACAAAGCTCTCAAATGCGCGAAACTGCAATTTTGGGGGTGTTTTTTGAGGTTAGGGGCGAACGCTTGAGGTATCGGTAAAATATACCGCCGGATTTGTGTTCAACAATAAAAAATACATGAAAATAGTCGTTGCCTGAAATTTTTCTGAGCTCCTGCGATTTCTGACAGCCTGATCATTTCGTAAAGTGGTATTATTTTAAGGTTAGGGGACGTGCTGCTCTGTCTGTAAATGAAATTTAAAAAAAGGCCACACTCTATTGGAAAGTACATAAAAAATCCTAAATTTTCCATATTTTTAAATATTTTTAGGTCAAAAGGAATTTTGGGTATAGAGGTGTTCCGGTTGACACAGAACGTCCCATATATATATATATATATATATATATATATATATATATATATATATATGTCAAAATGATATATTGTAACGAGTTGAGCATCGCAACAAAGGTAACGGCAATAGGCGAGAGAGACAGAGAGAGCGAGCGCGCGGGCTAATCCTCACGCTCAGATAGCTCTCGTCCTTCGATAGGAAAGCACGCGACTTTGCGAGAGGTTCTCAAGGTTTCGCGAGTTCGAGAGTTGTGTGTGTCGAGTTGTGCTGTGTCGACAGTGCAACGACTTGTGAGAGTGGGAGAGTGACGCGAAGCGACGCGGTGTCAACGATAGCCCAACGGTCCAGAGTGAGAACGGCTTGCAGCCTGTCCGAGAATACAAAAGTCACCGCAGAAGGAGTGGAGGTTTGTGTGCGCGCAGTGCATGAGAGTGTGTATGTGAGAGTGGATATCATCCATGCGAGGGTGATACGGCGCGCGCGACCTTAACGGTAATACACGCGTGCGAGTACGTTTATGTTGGCGTCGCGGCGAGTCGCAAATTTGTTGGCGACTCGCGTAGTATTATTTTTTTATTGTAAAATCACGTTTATTTCGCGGTTTGAAAATATAACCGTAGACTTATTATTTTACGTGATTTTGTCGTCATTTATTAACCTCGCTCGTCAAGCTTATTCCTTCCTGCGAATACCGCCGCCTCCGCGGGCGTTATTTACAGTTAAATATTTAACGCATCTGAGCAGTCGAGCACGCACCAAGCAGCGTACAAACCCAAGATTTAAAAGCAGCTGAGATAGCTGCATGCAACGTAGGTATATCGCGGGCGTAGAGGAGCACTCCGCCGCATCGAGGGAGCGCGATTCAATTGTTGAGATAACAATTCGTTGCTCGGACTCATACCCCGTTACATTGGCGCCCAACGTGGGGCGCCATGTAACGGGGTGAGACGTTGACGTGAGAGGAAAAAATCACAAAAGGAGACGCCGGGACCGAGAATCGATTCGGAGCTCCCGAGATCTCAAGGCGGCATTGGCTCGACGATTCTCGGTCCCGGCGTCTCCTTTTGTGATTTTCTCCTCTCACGTCAACGTCTCACCCCGTTAAAATATATATATAGATAGGTATATATATATATATATATATATATATATCATTTTGACAATAATTTGACCTATAAGAGGAAGAAAAAATTTTAAGAAAAATCAGTTTTTACATTTTAGCTCTTTACTTGAGAACCGCTCGACGAAATCGTTTAAAATTTTAGCAGCAAATAGCCTTTTATGGTTAATCACCGAATAAAATTATGAAGCATTTGACTGTGTTGAGGATAAGCGAGCAGAGTTCCAACGACTGCGGAGAGAACACGATGGGACTATGCTTCCCCCTCTCCCCGTTCAACTGTGGCCACGCTCACTTCTCTGTATGCTCCCATACGAGACAGACGCGTTCGCGAGTCTTTTGGGCTTTAGTAATTCTATTGTTTCGTCAGCTTGATTCTTTTGTAATTAATATTTGTTAAGTAAGCTCGAGGTAAGATTGAATAAAAGAAAGTGTTTATAGGAAAATAAAGAGTGTTTATTTTCCCAAGTCACGCAGAGTCTAGTTTAATCTCAACAGACTGCATTGATATGAGAAATATGAGAGATATGAGAAATCAAAAAATTTTCAAGAAAAAATTGAAACCTTGATATCTTAAGAACCACAGGGGTTTGAATGCTGCACAATAAACTTAGCCAAAACACACAT
>QLSS01000247.1:63044-78357 GCA_024372645.1 Trichomalopsis sarcophagae
ATTTTTACACCCTATTAAATTTACTTAAAATTCTAAGATGTACACTTATTAAGTGTGTTATTATAATTAAATAATACAATTTTTTAATAGTAAAACCTTATTCGAACATACATGTATTAAATCCAGTAGTTATACTGTTATAAAATGTTGGTTGTATTAAACAGATTCATTTACATTCGGTAGTATAGTTAATTCTTATGAAACGTTTTTGACATCGTTCTTTTTTGACGTTAAAATTTTTTAATCCGGCAATCTAATTAAACCATTTCAGAAACGTTATACGAAAATTAATCATCGAAGAGACGTCTAATGTTTGACAGTATATTTAATAATGACACATCGAATGATTGAACATCAGTTTAATCAATACGTAAATCGCGAGCGAAGCGAGCGTTTGTAGCTAGTAGAATATTCAACATACATAGTCAATGTACAATTATTCAATGAAAGAAAGTGTGAAAAGTTTATTTTTTTAAGAATTGAATCTAGGTGTAATGAAAAAATGTCAGTTTTTACCATTATTGGCCTACAAAAATATGTCTAAAGGTGCATATACATCGTTATCATGTAGAATATAGTATATTTGATATACATAGTGAATTTGGAAATAGTTAATTCGAGCAAGTATGATGTGTAATATAAGGACACTTCCTATGAACATTGAAGTTATTTTTGGTGAATAAATCTTTGCTACTAGAAAGACTTCTTTCAAATGGGTATTTAGAATTTTTAAATACTGTAAATTTGTTCTAAATTTAATTTTCTACAAAACAGCCAAAGTACTTTTATGTAAAAACATTTATGTAGAAAAATGGCTTGGAAAGAATTAAAAAAAAAAAACACATTTTTGGTCAAATCCATTAGGCGTTCGCCCTGGGTGTAAGACGGTTCTTCGAAACTCTTGATATAGAGTGAGTGCCTAACGAGGACCGATACGGAAACGGGCAGAGCTTTCGCATGATCCAAGTATTTCATAACGATTAAGTGCCTCCTCGGGATCCGCTATAGAGTTTATATATCCTCTGCTTCTTTTTAACCGTATTCTTCCGATTTGGCCATTTAGATGCTTAGACGTCGATGTTCTCCTCTAGGCGTTCGAATTTTAGAGTAGTGTAAACAAATCAGAATTTTATTATTAGTCGATAAGAATTTCTCCTCTTCAAGTAATGAGGCTGGTCGTATTTTCGCCTTCCTATGTGTTGTTGTGCTCTATTATCTGAGTTATCGCAACTTTTACGACCTGCTCTTTTTACGAGAGATATGATTACGAGAGAAATTTAGATATTAAGAATTTATTTATTTATTTTGCTGTATAATGTGTTGTACAAAATTTTATAAAAAATAAATACGTAGTAAAGTAATAAATTATGATGTTGAGTGAGCTGAGACTGAGATAACTGTGGAGATAATAAGCTATGTGTTTTCAAGGGTGAAAAAGTAGTGTCTGGCTTGTTTCTTGAAGGTGTGTAATGGATCTATTGTCGCGGAGCTGTAAAGGTAGTGTATTCCATAGGTATGAGGCGCTTATGTTGAATGAGTCCCTCAGCGTCTCTGTAGCCAAGGTTGAGATGTCCAGAGGTGTCACCTCACCCCTGACAGGTCGAAATGCGACGTGGAAGTCAAAATAGGCAGTGATGTATGATGGTACCGCTGTGTTGAAAAGTTTTCTTAGAAAGCAAGCCATGAAGTACTTCCTACATCCGCCGGTGGTAAGCTACTGCAACTCGCGTCTGTAAGGGGTAATGTGCTCGTCCCTTCTTACACCATAGATGTGACGGATTCTCGTGTTCACTAATCTCTGTAGATTAGTGTCCAGTTCATGCGTTAGATCACAGTATACTAGCGAGCAATAGTCTATTATTGGAAAATATTGGAAAAAGAAGCGCTTGCACGAGATGTTTGCGTAGATTATTAGTGGTGCTTTTTCTGAAGAAGTATAGTCTATAAATTAGAGAGTGAGCACGCTTACACAATTGTGTGACATGCTCTTTTCTGGTTAATTTAGAATCTAGCACTACCCCTAGACTGCGCACAGACGATTCGTACCAGACCCGGGCTCCCCCTATATTATAGAGGTATTAGCTACAGTTGATAAAGCATTTATGTAGTAGGGGGAACCCATGACAATCGCTTTGGTTTTGAGAACATTCAGCTTAAGATGATTTAGCGCAGCCCAACCCGCTAGCCTATCGGCATTAGCACTCAACTTTGTGGAACAAGAATTGAGCTCCTCAAGGTGGCATTGGCTGAAGATCTGCAAGTCATCCGTATAGATGAGATGTAATACATCAGAGTCTAGGCAGGATGATGATCTTATTGATGTACAACGCAAACAACAGGGACCCAAAACAGACCCCTACGACACTCCTATATTCAGAGAAGGAGGGGTGAAAAGCTCGATGTTGTCACCAATAACGACTTGTTCTCTGCCAGTGAGGTAAGATGCAAGCCACCGGATGACTTGCTTAGAGAAGCAGAAAGAGGATAGTTTTCTCAGGAGCCGGACATGTCATACAGTGTCAAACGCCTTGCTAAAGTCAACGAGGAGAAGAAGTGTCACTTTTTTATTGTTTATCCCGACCCTGACATGATCGTTTAGCTTAATTAGGCCAGACTGAGTGCTGTGGCCAGTGCGGAAGCCTGTTTGAAAGTTGTATTGTAAGAGTTTTGATTCAAGGTAAGTGAAATCGGACGGTAGTCAGTCAGGGCTGTTGGTGAACTGACTTTGTTGAGTGCACGCGCAAGCGACAATTTCCAGGCAGATTGGAACTGCCTGAGTGTCGAAGTGCGATACTGCAGCCAACACATCCGATTCCGTTACGGTGCTAAACTCGAAATGCTCCGGGAGATCAAGACTTTCTAGGGTGAGAAGATAATCCTCAACAGCAGGAGCTAACGGATCATTAGAGATCGAGCTGAAATGCTTGTTGAGTTCATCTGTGCTAAAACGAGATGCTAAAGAGGTCTTGGTGGCAGAAATTCCAAGTTTCTCCAGCTCTCTCCAGATCCAGGAACATCAGTCAAGGTTGACAGGCGTGAATAGTAATAATTCAGCCTGGCTTTCTCGTCTTGTTTGTGAGCATTGTCTCTAGCTAGCCTATATATGCGGAGATCCGAATCGATCCTTGAGTTCCTGAAACGCCTGTAAAGTTTATCTCTCTCTGATACAAGGTCATGAAGAGCCGTGGTGAATCACGGTTGACGCTGCCTTCTTGGTATCACAGTCCGTAATGGGGCGAGATCGTTGATGGCATTAGTGAGGTTAGTGTTAAGTAAAGATATGCAATCGTCGAGTAATGAAGTAGTGAGGGGTGACCAGTCACATGCGCTAAGAAAGACCCGTATGAGTATGTGTTAGGTACGTATCGTGGAATCTGTACG
The DNA here is from genome assembly GCA_024372645.1 of Trichomalopsis sarcophagae. Classification (NCBI taxonomy): domain Eukaryota; kingdom Metazoa; phylum Arthropoda; class Insecta; order Hymenoptera; family Pteromalidae; genus Trichomalopsis; species Trichomalopsis sarcophagae. The sequence continues at coordinate 66,426 of QLSS01000247.1, forward strand.
TCGACAGTGGCCGTGATAAGGTCGTGTCCGTTTATGAACGGTGAGTTTGTCTTCCAATATGACAGCAGGCGATCCTGCTCGTCGATCAGATACAGGTCAAGCCAAGTATCAGAACCCTGTTTATGGCACCATAGGGAACCGATCATAGGGAGTTTTCCTCAATCAAGGCCTTGATGAGCTTGGCATCTTCAGATGAGGAAAGTTGGTCAGAGTTTAAATCTCCCATTATGACTTTCGTGGAATAGTTGTGCATGTGTGTTGTTAGTTGATCAATGTTGCTAGAGCCTTGAAAGAATTGAGCATGAGGTGGACGATACACAACCCCCACAAAGATGGGAGAGACTCCCTTAGCCGATACCTCACATAAGATATATTCAGGCTTGCCTGGCTTACCTGACCATTTACCGTCAAATTATGAGATAACACTAGCTGTAAGAGATTTGTGAATGTAGAGGGCCACACCTCCTCCGTTTCTGTTTCTGTCTCGTATGTATAGTAGGTAGTCGTCCAGAGAAGGGATGGACGCCACCTTGTCGCTCAACCAGTTCTCAGTAACAGCTATTACGTGGAATGGAGAGCGAGTTGATAAGAAGAGTCTGATCATCTCAATGTGACCCGTGAGCGAGTAAGCATTAAAATGACATACTCGTAGAGCTTCAGACAGAGATACCTTAGAATCAGATGAAGACGTGGCGGATGAGCTTGATGGTGAGCGTGGTGGAATGATGTGTGTATGTTGTAGCCTCGTTTGCGGGGCAATCAGCACTTCGTGCGAGGAAGGCCACGCCGGACGCTTCAAAGAAAGGAACGCCGCGGTGTAGCGAGAAACTAGTGGGAGAAACGGCGCGCGCGCGTGGGTTCGCCAACAGTGAAGAGAGGGGTGGGTGAAGAGACAAGGTCTCAGACGGTTCGGTCCGACTAGGTCGTGCGCTGGGTCAGCTGCTCGCGAGACGCGAGGAGAGACGAAAGTGCGTCGCGCAGTTTATATGCGAGAGCACCGGTACGGCATGCGAGAGAAAGAAAGAGAGAGTGCCATGCGAGGCTGTATTGTGCGGGATGCAGAAGTATACTAACAATTATCAGTATTGATTCTCTTAAACTTTAGTTTCGCTAATTATTCGTCAAAACCCTCATACGACATTTACTTAGACTAACTTGTAGTCCATACAACGAGTTAAAAAATTTACAAACTGTTAAAATTATAATCAAGCAGGGTATAACTTCTCACGGTGAATATATTTATTAATATAAAAAGGAACAAGAAATTAATACAAGTATGACAGCTTAGTCAGATGTCTGTGAAGCGTTCAACTGAACAGCTGCTCGCTTGCTTGATTCGGACAGAACTAAATGCTCGAATAACTAACTACAATACCTCGGTGACGCGGTCCTATGGCTGATCGCAAGAGGGACGCTGCCGATTTCCAGGCATGCGACGACGCGGTCGAAGCGTTAGCGGACAGACGCTTCTTAATAGCCCCCGCTGCCCACCTGGGTATCATAAAGAGTGCGCACTCAGCAAAGTACGCGCTCCTTCTTAATCCCTAATTGCCGTGTTTGTCGGACGTATTTTTCGTAGGCAAAAACAGATCGTGTCTCCGAGAGCCTTATCATTATAAAACGAGCAGATGCACTGCCGAGTTCGGCGACGGACTCGACACGGCGTCATTCTTGGGTTTTCCCAGCTACAATAAAACTAGAACTGAATAATATTTCGAAATACAAAAACTAAGTTTTAACAAAAACTCGAACACAAACTTTGTTTCTTTTGTCATTATAACCTTTGGTTGATTGATATATAGTTCCGAGCTGACTTTACCGTTAAAAGAAGCTGTAACAACATCCATTTGTTCTATAATTAACCGTGCTAACAACAGAACAAGAATAAAATTTTTAACGTTTGAGTTTTTAGGCACTTGCCCCGTATAAAGAGTTTTGAAGAAACCTCTTATACCCAGGGCGAACACCTATTGGATTTGACCAAAAATGTGTTTTGTTTTTAATTTCTTTCTGAGCTATTTTTTACAAAAAGGTTTTTTCATATATATATATGAAAAAAAAAAATATATATATATATATATATATACGATATTCTGCACAACAATTAGCCTAAATTTCCTTAAAAAACCTTATATTAAACTTCATACTTAAATAAACTTTTTGCACTTACACTTACTATATACAAGGATTCGCCCACGTCCCCCCTCGAAACAGCTCAGGTAGAGCACCCGCACACCGCCCAGCCAGTGAAGGAGGAGGAGAGCGAACTGAATGACGGTGAGAAGAAGGAAGAAGAAATGGAAACGGATTCACCCACGCCCCCCCCCCCTCGAAACAGCTCAGGTGGAGCACCCGCACACCGACCAGTCAGTGATGGAGGAGGCCGTGGCTGCAATTCCTGTGGGTCTAATCGAGTTCATAGACTCTCAGCCACTGAGCGGTGGAGGGGAGTGGTCCTCCACCCCGAACATCCCAGTCGCCTCGCAGGCGCTCGAGGATCCGCTGAACGACGACGAGGGTGACGAGGATAACGAGCCGGCCCCCACGAGCAGGCCCGGGTCAGCGGCATCTGGGTCACAGAGAATTTATCTTATGGACCAATTACAGCTCTGGCAAATGTGTATGATCCTCGTAAAAAATGAATGGAAATTCGCCGCATTTGATAAAATGTAACCCCTCCCGATTTTTACTTATGGGGATATCTTAAGAATGTTGTATATGCTCAACGGCCAACAACGCGAGATAATATGATCGAACGCATTCGTACAGCTTGTGCAGCAATCCCTCGAGATGTTCTACTTAGAACCATAAGACAATTCAGAGCTCGACTTGATCTTTGCATCCAACAAAACGGCGGTAATTTCGAACAATTAATCAATGGTCAACTCCAGTTAACATTCCATAAAAAATACCACAAAAATAACAAAAAGAGAAAAAACAAAAAAAAACAATTAACACATAAAAACAAATTTAAAAAATACAAAAAATAAATAAACACATAAAAGAAAATAAATAAAACACATTAAAACTAATAAAAAATACAAAAAAAATACAAAAAAAATAAAACAAAAAACAAAAAATGGGATGCTAAATCCTTTTGACAATCTCCTCGATGGTGCATTCTGGGTTCGGCTGATGTCAAAGATAATTTCCCCAAAAAAGATGATTTATTTCCAAAATCACATGTTCGAACGTAAAATTTCCGGCTCTTTCCATTTCTAGTGCCAAAAGTAGGGGTTTCTATTTGAAAAAATCGACTTGACCTCCAAATGACCTTGAAGGTCATACTCAATGACATTGTCAAGGTCATCATCAGATAGCCAGGGAAAAATCCTTAAACTTTTATCCGAAACTTTATTCGCTGGCATGCTTTGCCAACAAGATAATTGAGATTAAAGATTAAAATGACTCACCCTGTATACTGAATATGCAATATTCTGCACAACACCTGGACTAAATTTTCAAAATAACCTTATGTTACACATACTTGCTGATACTTGCTTAAACTAACTTTTTCACTTTAACTCTATAACACGGCTAGACTAAATTTTTTAAATGTTTTAACTCTACTTCCTTTTACCTTTTTTCTGACTAAACCTTTTCTGTCTTCTGTCTTCGTGAATCTTGTAATCCTGTTACTTTCTTATCACTCCTTTTTTTAAAAGCACATGCATCATCACAAAATATTATTGAACAGCGCGTATCTTGTAAGCCTGTGAACGGTAGATGCTTGTTTTTGTCAACCACTACTTTGTCATGTCGTACATAAAATTTTTACTCCCCTGCTATGGCTGACAACAGCAAGTCACTTATATTTTTATCACCATATATGTATATGTATATACATTAAATATTTGTATGTCACTTAAAATCTTGAATTGATGAATTTTTTATTATACTCTTGCGTCCACTAAACACTTATATATGTGTAGATGTGTATATCATACATATACAACTACCGCATATAAACACAAAATCTATAACGATAAATCTTTAATCTTGCTGGCTTTGAACATAATACTATGCCTCATAATTATAAAAATACACATAAATTATAAAAATGTAAATCATTAACTCAATGATATATAGTTACTGCATGACAGAATCGACAATTCTTAAACAAATATTGAACAAGATACTTTTACTAAATTGTAACTTATGCATTGAATACATTAATTAAATTGTAGATTATACATAGCTAATTATAACAATCATAGATAACAATTATTATTGCATTGAAAAATTAATAATAATAATAATAATAATTAAAATAAGATCAATATTCTAATCATAATTTTAACCGTAAACAAATTTTTATGCAATTTTTGACTATAATGATATATCAATGACATATTATACTTTGCAATAAAATGCATCAAAATAATTTATATACAAGATAAACAATAATTTTAATAAATGAAAAATAATATACTTTACCAGTCAAGAGGCTGGTAGAAAAATTCATCTGCTACAAACATTGAAGAACCCGCAACCATAAAATAAATTCCACAAAGTAAATGCCTAATAGAAAAAGTTTTAGGCAATAATTTTTGTTTTATTTTATAATAAATTACTTATCTAATAATTCCATTAAAGTACTTTATTGAAAGCAGGATACGCATTCATGGAACACTTTTGCAATTTAACAAATTGTTATCATACTTGCACATATATCACTAATAATAAGAAAAAAATAATAACTATTCAACAATATTAGTATGTACCAACAATATATGAAATACAATTCACAATTTAAAATTGAAAAGTCAAAACAAACTAAAATCTAAAGTACTAATTAAATATAGAGTGTAAACTTCAGTATTAAAATTGAACAAACGATCCGAATCATAAACTACATAAATATTCTGGCGTCCAAGCAAAAATGGCATACCTAGCGGTAGAATTTTTTAGAGCACGTACGTTCAAACGCACCCGTCTACCTTTAATCGTTAAGTCTTATCCCATTACAGTTTATCAATAATATTTGAATATCTGCATGTATTCGTATGTGTGTGTATGCGCGCGCGCGCGTGTGTATGTATGTGCATGTTTTGTGTATTCATCGTCGAACCTTTAAATATCGGCGAGTGCCTTATGTGAAAAGCAAAGCGTTTCGCTTTTAGCGATGTTTGTTACTGGAACGTAAATGTTATCAATCATATTTGTTTGTTAAAACCTCTTACTACTAATGTGGTTTTAAATACATCATCAGATTTTGTATAAACCCTTTTTACATCTAGGTTCTCTTATCCTCTTTGTTTATTGACTAATTTTCACGTTTTCTCTTCATATAAACTACTTATTTCTTTGCCCATTGCTTTTTTCAATTATCACATTGATTGCCATTTATTTATAGTATATATTACGCTCCACAAATTTACAAGGTGTATCTACTCTACAATAATGTACGAATCCTCTATTAGCATTATTTTCTGGTTATCTTATCGGACTCTTCTGCTTCCTTTAGAGGAAGCTTTGTAATAGTAAAATTTTGAGTTTCTTAAAAACTTCTATAAAATACTTTTTAGTGTGTTAGAAGTTCAAATCAAGTGTTTTTGGAAAATGTCCCTATGGATGTGTGTGTGTATACCGTAATATTTCTGGAACTACTTTGTATTGGTTAAATCAGGAATATATATTTTATTCTGAGGTGAACTTTATTCAAATATAAAATACACTGCGTGATCGATACACGTTACAAAAGATATAAGTATAGTTTTAGAGAAATAGATTAGAACTGTGATGTGCGATGAGCGCAGGTTACTCTCGGACTGAGACGCTCCTGCGTCGACTGTATAGTAGGCGGCGGGGATGCAATAAACCCCAGGTAGTGGACCTCCCGATTGGGGCCTCTCATTACGGCGTCTGTATACCTGTGTGTCTGCATGCTGGTGTGCTCGTACTGTACTGTGTGTGTTTGGATTCATATTTTCGTTGTATACTAACACTGTCAATATCAATAGAATTTGGCATGCATATATAATTTTGGATTCTGAATTCGGAAAAAAGTTATTTTTTAATTTCTTAACTATATTTTTTTATCACCATTTTTTGATTTTTGAAAAACACTATTTTGCGTTCTTTTTAATCATCTCATTGTTACAAATAATTCAGCTATAATGCATCTGAAAGAGAATAAAATTACCTATTTTTCCTCGTTTGATGCTCGGGATTGACCGCTTTGTTCGGCAGATAAAATGAAAAAGGCGATTTTTTAAAAAAAATTCATATCTCTGAAACTAAATGGCATAACATCGCGAAAATTATGTCAATAAGTCACGTGTCGAACTAACCCCATTAAAATTTCAAGTGATTTTAATACTTATTTTTTCAGTAATAAATCAAAAACTGAAAAAAAGAGTTTTTTTGTGCCTCGATTACGAACGCAAAACGGCCTTATTGCACTTAAGGTTTCGGGAAAAAGTAGACATTTTATGTGTTTTAGCTAAGTTCATTGCACAGCTTTTTTTGCACGTGTTAATCGACGTGGAGTATTTCAGTCAGTTATTTCTCAGCTCAAAGCGAACTTCGAGATCACAACATGTGATAAAGTAAGATGTTTTGTTGGTATGGATATTTTCCATGATGAAAAGAAAGGAACGATACTTATTCATCAAAAAAATTACATCAATAAGATTATTAAAAAATTCAATATGGAAGATGCAAATGAAGTCAGCACGCCTGCTGATAATCATGTACAACTAAAAGTAATAAAAGAAGAAGACACGAAATGGAAAGGGCCGTACAGAGAGGCTGTTGGTAGCTTGATATTTGCTGCTATAGTCACAAGGCCAGACATTGCATATGCAGTGGGAGTAGTAAGTCGATTTTTGGACTTAACAGGAAGACTCTTACTGGATTGCCGTTAAAAGAATCATACGGTATCTTAAAAATACACTACACTGTGGAATACTATACACAAGAACTGAAGGGTCAGAAATAATAGAAGGATACTCTGATTCGGATTTTGCAAATGATGTGGATACAAGGAGATCCACGTCTAGTTATATTTTCAAGGTTAGCAATGGATTAGTGACATGGAGAAGTCAACGTCAGTCAACATTCTCCCTGTCAACTACAGAGGCGGAATACATTGCGGCATCATGTGCAGTTAAAGAAATAATGTGGATACGTAAATTATTACACGACCTACAAGAACCCATTGTAAAACCAACATCGATTTATGTGGACAATCAGAGTGCAATCAAATTGGTGCACAATGCGGAATTTCACAAGAGAACAAAGCATGTAGATGTGCGTTACCATCATATCCGTGAAAAATACGCCAATGGTGATATAGGTGTTTATTATATAACAAGTAAAGAGCAAATTGCGGATATTTTGACCAAAGCTATTCCTAGTAACCAATTTGAAATATTTCGAACTAAACTAAGGTGTAAAGAAAATGTAAAATTTTATTGTAAATGTATAACTTCTGTCACTCCGTAGTTCACTAAACACACATTATTATTATTTAGATTTGCTAGAAAGCGCTCAATTCGTGGGAGTATCAAGAATTACATGAATATCGCGCTTTCTGTATCAAACAGCGCCATCTAATCGTCGCCGATCGAGGCTTACTGAGCAGCATCGTCCTAGAGGCTCATATCCCCGTGAGACACCTTAGCGTGCGGACTCACGTGTTTACTTTTTCAATAAAGTTTCTCTTTGTTTTATAGACCTGTGTTTATTAATTTAACACTATGTTATGCCTGTTTCTGTTGATGGATTTTCTTTTCCAATCACATCTTGACACTTTTTCAATTTTAAAAACATTTTTATCCTTTGCTTATATATACTATATTCGAACACCGGTATAGAAAACTCTTTTTTTACATTCCCTTTTTTCAATCTCGAAATTTTCTTTGTGTTTAGATTATTCTTAATCAATTTTTACATATTTCTTCGTTTTCGGTGTGTTTTTGGCCCCGATATATTCAAACTTAAGTTTTCTAAACATATTTTTGGCTGCTAAATCTTAGCTCATTTAGTTAATTTTTGGAGCGAATACTTCTATAGGCTCGCTAGGTACACATTTTTACCGGGGAGTGAATCGAGAAAAAATCGACCGTCACGCAGTTATACCGAACGTCAGAAAGAATTGAAGTTAATTTAAAACCAACAAAACATAAATTTAAATGATGAATTTCTAAAGCGAAAATAAGAACTTGTTCTCGCGTCGGGAATTCTCAGCGTACACTTTACATTTTCTTCTCTCTTAATTTAGACACCTGTAATTCACACATTTACTGGATAAACTATTTAGTCTCGGTATACTTTTGTAATGGAATTCACAATTCCATTACGCACATAAACGCGATGTAATGAAACATAGAAAAGTACAGGCGTAAGGAAATCCTAAATTCCACTACACGCACAAAAACAGAATAAAAAAAATTAATAATGGCACACGTACACACTGAAACAGACACATACACTCATGACGCGTCGCCATCGCAGCAACCACAAGCTGAGAAAAGAGATTATGCCTTACCAAAATAAAACTAAAGAGCCAGCAGCCAATACGCATCTAAGCCGACTACCGTAAAAATGGCAGAGTAAAATAGACATAGACCAGAATACGAAATAAACAAGCTAATAAAGGAACCTCATAAATATCGCGACACTCCGCAACGATGTCACACATAAAAATGAAAAATATATCGATACAAAGAAATCCAGGCAGACGATTTTAGATTCACGAGAACAGGCGGCAAGAAGAAAACAGCGAGTTACGACCTTTCTAATTTAAAACAATCGAGAAAGTCTCACGCGCGCACTCTCAAAGAGGGCGCAGGCAACGGAAAGCAGCGGGAGAGCTAGTTACAAGCCCGATTCCCCAAAATTAGAAGTAATAAAACTAAGATTTTATGAATTGACCTGTCACATTTCCATTAGAGCAAGTGTCACAAGGAAATTTTATGTTAGCATCTCCAAAAATGGAATGACGAAAAATATGAAAATCTAGTATATAAAGACCGGGAGCAAAAGGGTGCTCGTAGTCAGTTTTCCTGAAGTCGCTTTACAAGCCGAATCGCTGCCAGTCGCCAGACCAACAACAATTATTATTACGAGTTCACAGTGCGCAAGTAAAAGAAACTTAGCCCGAATCAACAGTCCATATAGTGAACGGAGATACACGTGTTGGCGTTCATCAAAGCGCATCACGTCTCCAAAAGGAAGCCGACGCATCGAGGCGCCCATCTGTCTGCACTTGTTTACCATAAAGGAGAGAAGCTGAGAGCCGACGGCCCATCAACAGTCTGACCGTACTGAACCACCGACGCGATAAACCAGGCGCCAAGGATCCACAGCTGTAACCTCCTGCTGGCGTACATCTTCAGACGACCACACACAAACACACACACACACACATTGTAAAAGGTACTTTTCTCTCTTTTCTAATACGAGTGAAATACATTATAGTAGTTGCTTTAATACTTAACCCCGTCTAAGTGATTTCGTTATCCGGCTCCCTTTCCCGGAAGGCAGTGACCGCGTCTGCGGTAGCCAAAAGGGATTTCCTTTATTGCAATACGAATCAAATAATATTACGATAGGAACTCGGCACACGTAAGTATATTGGTGAGTTGCGCTCATTCGGACGTAACACTTTGTATACCTCTCATTTTATTCTAAATCGAGAGTTTATTTGCTTGCTTGTTAAAATCCCGTTCCATGTTTTCAAGATCCACAAGTCTTCTCAATTCGTAAAAAGACACTAAACAACGGTGATTGTAGAAAACCAAGGTACTACACTCCGGGCACTGGTGGGACCGCTGCACCCCACTGATATCCACACACGTAGCAGCGCGGTTCTTCTGCCCTCTTCTTCTTTATGTATTCCGAGCTCTGTTGTTCTCTCAGGCGGGCCTCTTCCTCATGGCGCGCACGGGCGAGGCGTGCTTGCGCTCTGCGCGCGGCATGCTTCTTGAAACACGCCCTCTCCTCTAGGCGTTTGCGTTCTTCGCGGAGCCGATCACGCTTTCTCGTTCTTTTCTCATGCTCATCCTCGTCTCCCGTCCCTACATCTGACGTTTCGAGCTCAGGCTCTTCTCGGCACGCTGCAGACGGATCGTGCATCGCCTCTATTTCGATATCACCCTTCGGTGGTCGGGTTTGGTTGTCGTCTACTTCGTCGTCTACTTGGTCTCCCGCCGTATCGTAGAAGATTTTCATCTCCTCTGCCGGCACCAGCTTCTTGATTTTGCCGTCTTTGCCGGTTAGCTCGAACGTATTTGAGCCGACTTGTGCAGTGAAGGTGTACGGGCCTACATACGGTAAAGCTAGTTTCGCCGCTATTCCGCCGGTGGCTGTCTTGAAACGTGACGATCTTGCGCTTCGCCAGACTGGGCTTTCGCTTGCTCGTGTAAAGCTGGTAGCTTGGCGAGGCGGGCTTGCCAATCACGTACGGCTCCCTGCCGTGCCGCTTCTTGGTCTTCTTGTTCTCTGAGTGACGCTGGCATTACTGGTTGTCTAACGAAATTCAGCATTGCAGGCGAGGCACCCGTAGGCTCGTGTACTGCTGCATTAAACGAGAATGCGATTGTTACTTTGAAACGGTCACGACTTTTCTCGGTCCTGGAGTGTAAGATATATTAATCTTATTATAGAAAAGCAGTGAACATTTACTTAATCTGTGTCGTAATTTTGACGACAGATTCAAAATGAGTTTAATTTATAATTTTTTTACAATGATTTTTAATAATAGTATTTCAGGTCCGTGATACCAGGTAGTGAGGGTTTATAGCAATAAAGAGATTTTCGTTTATTATAACAAAAGTAGATATATTAAAATAAATATATTACAGAATATTGCGTAACTTTTGCATATATTCTAAATATCACATACATCAAATAAATATTTTCGCTTTAATTCTTACAAAAATAAATAGATATACAGATACGCGTTTAAGTTACGTTATCTGATTGAATCGTATTTTTACAGGAAAAGATAATATACAGATACGCTTAAGCTTGCGTTACCTGTTAGCTCGTGTTCGAAAATTTGATAAATTTTTATTCGGTAATCAAATTGTTCTAAGTTAGTTATTACATGAATCGAAAATTTTATAAGTATAGGACGGATACGCGTTATGATGCAATATCGTTGCCTATCTTGAAATTTTATAAGTATAAGAAATATTCGAAAATATTCTAAGTTGTTTACCTGCTTAAGGCATAAATTGCTCAAGAGCAGGAAAAGAAGGTCTAGTGAGCTGGTACTAGTCGTGCGAGTCCTTATATAGTCCTTTCACATTCATACATTCACACAGAAATTCACACCTACAGGGTGATTCTGAAACAATACAACATTTTTATACCATCGTAATCAGCGCGAAAAACTGAGTCTAAGGGAATTGGTCTGAAAAATTTTCCTTCAGTTTTCAATTTCCTAGTCGGGAAAAGAAAATTCCCCCACCACAGCGCCCGGCGGAGAAGCGCGTGAGGGGAAGTGTGCGCGGCGGCCGCGCGGCGCCGCTGCGTGGGGGAAGCAGTTGCTAAGAAGGTCGGTGACGGCAGCGCGGGGCAAAGGGGGAGCAGACGCGATCGGTGAGCGCAACTATTGCCGCGCCGTCGGATGATCGGCTTGTGCCGAAAACATGAACAAAATTAAACGATTCGGAAAAAGCAGGGAAGTGCGTAGCGCAACGCACATCGAAACATAACCTATTGACAGGTTATCCAACTCCAATCTTAGAAATTATCATTATGAAAATGTAAATAAAGTTTCATCCTGTTTGGAAACCCCAAATGCATCTAACCTATCTAATTAACCATACGACATTCACCGCAGTGGTTCGTCGCCCACTGTCCATATTTTGTTATCAAAAAGCGGGAAATCCCTAGCGGCTCCATCTCCGAGCTTTGGCTGCAAAGTTCTTTTTATAAAAATGAATTTTTCTCGTCGCAAATCAGCCTACAGACCCGT
>QLSS01000247.1:84346-103646 GCA_024372645.1 Trichomalopsis sarcophagae
ATTGATTTTAACGCAGGTGCAATGATACCAGATCAGGCATGAATCGCACTGAACTGCGTTGTTGACAAGAACACGTTTGCATTTTCCGCAAGTGTACTTATTCACCTTCTTTTTAGACTGCACTAAAAATTTTAGTTTTTCAAAAGCATTAATTCTCAAAAAATTTTCTAAAATGCAGATGTAGATGTCATCGTCTTGAAATGATTCTGATATACTTGAAATTTTATCTATTTGGTCAAGATCTATTGAATTTCGGCCGCACAAAACGTCAACTATAAATTCTTCAGTGAAATTTAGCCATTTAAGCATGGTTTTAGCTTTGTCCACTAAGCACATGTCTCGAAAGATTTTAATTTTGATGTTCTTAAAATGAACCAACGTATTCTGAAATGTATAAGAGATTGTTTTATAAATTCTATTGTACGAATAGTTAGATGACTGCAATAGATCGGTATTGAGAAAATTGATGTGCGAAATCATACTGTAACCGCGCGAGGAGAGCCAACATAGTTTCTTTATTTTTTAGTAGTTTACAAACGTCGTAAATCGAGAAAAGGACCCCAAGCCTACTCAAAAAAACGTAGCTATTTTCGCTGTCTTCGCGCGGTTACAGTATAGCTTTGAAACGTACTTGAATAATCCTGTATCCTTTGCAGATATCTGGAAGATCCAAATCTTTATTTTCTTTGTTCGCTTCAAATTGCTTCCTCACATAACTTTTTGCCAAAGCTACACCATTCGACGGTCCCACTGAGCCCCATGCTCTTGTCATAATCTCGGTTAAAAAGTCAATTTTCACATTCAGTCTTTCCATTTTCAAATTTTTCACGACATCATAAAGCCTCAGCTTGTTCATAATTTCGGAAACGTGTTCATCCAGAAGTATCATCGAGTGAGGCTTCGTTTTGCATAAACTATTGAAATAGAACATTTTCACATAATAAGAGTGAATCAATAAAAATAGTTATACAAGACGATCATACGAAAATATTTACTTGATGTGATGATCAATTTTCTGTTTTCGACCATCAATAAAATTTCGCACCTGCAAAATCTGACTGGTAGAAGGTGATCGCGCAAAAACGCTCTTGTAGACAGCTCGTAAGCGAGCAGAAGAGAAAGAGTCTGCATCTTCATAGGCAGCCAATACCTGAATTAAGCACTTATACTTCTCTGAATTTGATAGAAAGCGAGCCGTAATCGATTTTTCTCCTGCCATTGCAAATAACACGTCGTGTGACAGTTTAGCAGTAACAAGAAAAAGCAGCTGTCAGATCTGATTGAATATAAACAATAACTATGCGACGTCGTTGATCTTGTTGATAGGGGTTGCTATGCGCGATTCTCGGCGTTCGAATCAAGCAACGTTCGAGCTCGGGTTACATATACTATTTGTTATCACAAGTGCGGGGTATATGCTATTGAGCGTACGAATTTTCGTAGATCAACAAGCGAATAACCTTCACAGTAAAATCACTTCAAATGTGTACGTCTCTTGCGTGGCAGGATGTTATACTGATATTTTCCGCGTAAGTTAGCGCGAGAGTTCCAAAAAAATTTTAAAACTGCACGCTCTGCGATTTAGGAGCAGTCGCATTAAAGTTCTGCCAATCTTACTCTGATTTCTTTCTCAAAAACAGCTGCAGCGACTCGCGAGGAGACGAGCTTGCATGCAGAAGCTTGTTTCTTAATATAACATTAAAATACAGCGTTCTCTCAGTTCTCAGAGCTGACGCGTTAATATTTAAGAAACTCGACTGTGATTTTTGCCTCGCAAATTAGTGCGGTAATTCAAGTGAAGATGTGCTTGCAGGCACACGCTCATCTTTCGATGAAAAAGCAAAATACCACGGGCTTTGCGATTTCGGAGCAAAGACGCAAAGTCAAAGCAGCTTACTACGATTTCAGCTGCAGCAACTGATAAGAAACGCGCTTTAAGTCTATTAATTATTATTAGTATAATACGTGCCTAGGGAGGAAAAAACTTCGACAGTCGTTTGTTTTCGCATGATGCGTCTGAGAGTGCGGCTGTCTCCGTGGACTCCGCGATCGCGTTTTTCTTTTGTTTTTACTTTTCGCATCTTGCCACATTTCTCGCAACATTCAATATCGTTAGTTAACTCGGTACGCGCACATCCTTTGATAATATGGCTGAAGCAAGATGACGCGCGCGCAATGCTGGTTACACAAACCAGGAGTACGCCGATATGCTGTTAGTGTATGGTCAGTGCCATGAGGTGGGCCGTGCAGCAGCCGCCACATATCAAGAGCGCTATCCTAACCGTCGACACCCGGATGCGGGCACTTTTAGGCGCGTTTATCAACGCGTGGCTGAGACGGGTAGTGTACGCGTGCAAAATCCTGATGGAGGTCGTCGAAGAGGTGCGAGAGCCGCAAACGAAGAAGCAATTTTAGATTGCTTTGCCGATGACCCAACTACGAGCTTGCGGAGGACTGCCCGATTTCTCGGAGCATCGTACTCCACATGTCAACGTGTTATGAAGGAGGATGGCCAGCACGCTTTTCATTACCGACGCATACACGAAATCGGTGAGTAACAAATATTTTATTTATGTTTAGTGGAAGAGCTGGAAAAGATTTATGTATGAAATAAGTACAATCCAGCAGGCTTCACTCGCTCAATTCTCTTTTTTGCTTTTTCTTTCTAAATTCCGAAAAGCGCCCAAATAGAGACTTTTTACGCACAATATGCGTCTGTTTAATCATACAAGCAAAATTCAACGCGCGCTTCGCGCGCTCTATGTTCTTGAGGTTAGAAGTTCAAAATCGTAACTATATTCAGACCCGATATTTGTTTTTCAACCAATCAAATCGCTTTATTAACGGCTTCAAAACATCCGGTCATCACTTTTTTAAAGAGAGATGATGTACATTCTTAAAAGTTATACTGCGTGCCATAATAGAACTAAATATTTTTTATTTTAATTTTGGAGATTAGAAGACTCAAATCACAACAGTACTGATTTATACGCGTTCGCCATAAATATAATCATTTGATACATATGACATATAAACTTATATGGTACGTTCTACAAAATTAATGCTATATTAACGCTTTTTTATAGTGGAAGGTGATCGAGAAGATAGGCTAATATTTAGCAACTTGATCGTGGAGGAAAATCAAAGGGACCCTGACTTTCTCAACCGCATTTTGTGGACGGACGAGGCTACCTATGTGCGCACCGGAATGACGAATGCTCATAATGAACATTATTGGGCGCACGAAAATCCACATCTGGCTAGAGAAGGTAATAAGTCGTTCAATGTTACGCTGTTTTCCATATCAGTGCGCCAATAAAGATTACTTTTAAGATTTTTTTATACCTATAGAACATGCTCATTTCTCTGCCTGAAAACAAGGAATATGCATACAGAGAAAATCAAAATTCTTAATCAGCATGCCAAAAAATCTATTTTACAAGTAACATTTACTCTCTATGTTCACAGATCGCTTTCAGCACAGATTTTCCATTAACATGTGGGCGGGACTTATTGGAGATCGGCTGGTGGGACCATGGGAGCTACCACATCGACTGGATGGACAGAATTACCTTCGGTTCCTGCAAGAGGATCTGCCTAGACTGCTGGACGAAGTGTTGACTCCCGAGGAGCATCAAAACCTCATTTTTATGCATGATGGAGCACCGGCACACTTTTCGATTGTTGTCCGAAGGCATCTTGATAACGTCTTCCCAGACAGATGGACTGGACGTGGAGGGCCGACACCATGGGCAGCTCGCTCGCCAGATTTTAATCCGTTGGATTATTTCTTTTGGGGATACTCCAAAGAAAAAGTGTACCATAATGGTGCAGCAGAGAACGTAGAAGAGTTGCGGCATCGTATAATGCAGCATGAGCAAAATGTACCAAACGAAATGGTTATGCGAGCTACCCACGACATCTTGCGTCGCGCACAAATGTGCATACAAGAAGAAGGAGCGCCTTTTGAGCATTGCTGGCGAGGGGCAAGAGAGAGATATAATGTTTAAAATTGTTTTTTAAGTTCATTTACGTTTGATGTTTAAAATATATTTTATTATCTAACATATTTGTTTTTTTTTTAATGAGACCGAAAAAAGCTTTCACGATCAAGCGATCTTCGTCGCAGCGACGCTCGCGGAGAAAATTGCGCCGTTCTTATACAATCTAATGAAAAAAACAGCTCGTGCTTCTAGCAGGGAGGCTGCGCGAGACCTTAGCGCGACATGACAAAATGAGTGATCGCAAATTAAGCTTGTGTCTCGACGCGCAGGGCGCTACGGGTCAGTAGGCTGATTTGCGAGCAGAAAAATTCATTTTTATATCGAGAACTTTGCAGCCAAAGCTCGGAGACGGAGCCACCAGAGCTTTCCCGATTTATTTTCGCAAAATAAGCTTGTGTCTCGACGCGCAGGGCGCTACGGGTCAGTAGGCTGATTTGCGAGCAGAAAAATTCATTTTTATAAAGTGAACTTTGTAGCTATACCTCGGAGACGAGGCTAAACAGGCTTTCCTGCTTTATTTTCGCAAAATAAGCTTGTGTCTTCACGCGCAGGGCGCTACGGGTCTGTAAGCTAATTTGCGAGCAGAAAAATTCATTTTTATAAAGTGAACTTTGTAGCTATACCTCGGAGACGAGGCTACCCAGGCTTTCCCGCTTTATTTTCGCAAATTAAGCTTGTGTCTCGACGCGCAGGGCGCTACGGGTCTGTAGGCTGATTTGCGACGAGAAAAATTCATTTTTATAAAGAGAACTTTGCAGCCAAAGCTCGGAGATGGAGCCGCTAGGGATTTCCCGCTTTTTGATAACAAAATATGGACAGTGGGCGACGAACCACTGCGGTGAATGTCGTATGGTTAATTAGATAGGTTAGATGCATTTGGGGTTTCCAAACAGGATGAAACTTTATTTACATTTTCATAATGATAATTTCTAAGATTGGAGTTGGATAAATTGTCAATAGGTTATGTTTCGATGTGCGTTGCGCTACGCACTTCCCTGCTTTTTCCGAATCGTTTAATTTTGTTCATGTTTTCGGCACAAGCCGTTCATCCGACGGCGCGGCAATAGTTGCGCTCACCGATCGCGTCTGCTCCCCCTTTGCCCCGCGCTGCCGTCACCGACCTTCTTAGCAACTGCTTCCCCCACGCAGCGGCGCCGCGCGGCCGCCGCGCACACTTCCCCTCACGCGCTTCTCCGCCGGGCGCTGTGGTGGGGGAATTTTCTTTTCCCGACTAGGAAATTGAAAACTGAAGGAAAATTTTTCAGACCAATTCCCTTAGACTCAGTTTTTCGCGCTGATTACGATGGTATAAAAATGTTGTATTGTTTCAGAATCACCCTGTATATACAAAAACCATTCATACTAATACATTATAATAAACGCGAGCTGCACCGCCGCTCCGCTACTCCTACTCTTGCGCCGCTGCGCTCACCGCTCGGTATATATAGATATACAGCCCGTGTTGCGCGCTCTCCCTCTTCTGCTGCTGTCTTCTGCTACTGCCGCTCGCTGGCTTGTGGCGCTGCTGGTGTTGCGTTGTCAGCTATGAGCTCAGCTGAACCGAAGCGTTTAATTGGGAGTGGGAGAATGCGATATACTCGGATAAATCTATAATTTTGTTTAAAGATTTTTAGTTTCTAATTATAATTTATAATTTTTATTCGGAGCCTGTACGGGGTGTTACAACCTCTTGTGACGTAGTGCTGCGACTGAATAAGAGCATGATTGCGATTGAACAAAAATGTATTGCCAAATATTACTGCGTCCGAATATTAAGTAGAGCAGGGACTTGTCAGTGAGAATTCAGACCTGCACTCTACTACGATGCTCCGGGCTGTCAACAGAGCTAGCAGTAGCTTAAGTCTTACTCGGTCTTGTAAGCATCGATAAAACTCAATAAATACGCTAAAACTTAATTCTCAAAACAACATAAAGTGTAATTCTCTTATACACGTTTGACGGATTCCGATTCCCTTCGCACACGACTGGTGGATTGTCCTGAGCAACCACAGCAGCTGGAGTAGAGCACAAGTCATCCCGTGAACAACCACAAAGTAAGTAAAATATATTCTGATAATTACAGGGCTTGGATAAGACTTAACATTGGTTCCGGTACGAATCGAGCGCTAAACGTTTGTAAAAAAATAAAATATACAAAAGAAAAAAGTGATAATAAATACGAAAAGCTACAGCGGTTAAAGCCATATAAATCAAGTTCGTTATGTTGTGCGCGTGTAACCCTTTCCTCAAGTTTGCTTAGTAGCAACTTTTCCCTAGATCTGCTAAATAGCAATTACTCTTTTCCAAAAAAGCACGTAAAAGCACGAAAAACTTGTAGCCATAAAACTACGGTTGATGATTTACGAGATCAAATGTAAATTAATGTAGATGAATTAAATATAAAAAAGTGCAAAAGCAATCAGCGATCGCATTACGTTGCAGCGTCAGCAAGGTGATTGAAAGCAGCGTTTCAAATCTGCTGCGTTTAGGTCAGTTTAAAAATCAGGTCAATTCAAAATATTCGAAACGTATAGCAATTAATATCGAGCATTTTCTAACCTTCCGTGTAAATAGTGATTTATTTATCGTTATAAAAGCACGTATTTCATTCAATGAAGGGTAACGCTAGTGTAATAAATACAGTAAAAAAGAATAATCACAAAAGAGGCGGTAGGAAAATATTTTGTGGCGAATGAACTGACCAAAGCTTGTGAAGTTGAAGTGATTCGATCACCGCCAGGAAACAATATAGCTGCACAAAGAAGAGACAAAGAATCAGTACCCAATACTAAAGCAATTAATAAAACATAGTTGAAAATATAGAAAAATTAGAGCCAGAAACAAATTTAGAACAGACAAATAAAGAAAATTCAACAGGGGCAATAAAAAAGACGAGTTCAAGATTAAACAAAGCCCATTTAACTATTAACATACCAACTACGCCTTATAATCAAGAATCAAGTGAAATATCTAAAGAAGAACAAAGAGCAGCACCAGTAACCCCAGGAACACCGTTGACAGCCATTAGAAAAGCAGGAGATTGGAAATTTGATAATAGTTTGAAGCAGGGCATATCGTTGATAGACATCAAAGGTTTTAACGAGCAACCAAGCCTAATCGGCAATTTAAATAATTCACAAAGTAAATTCGACTTTAATTTAAATTTGGACAGCATATTAGATAACACCATGGTGGGTGGCGGGCCAATCAACAACAACAACAACAAGCGCAACAGCAGTTGCCGTTATCGCTAAAATATGTAGCGAATCTAATACCAGAATTCGACGGAAAAAATTAAAACATGCAAAGTACATGCTATCAAAGACCGATCAAGCAAACTTAATTCCGATACTAAAAATGAAACTAAAAAGCGATGTATATAGGGCTATATTAAATGTACAAATTAATAATATTCAAGATTTTATCAAAGCTGTGCGACAAATTTATCCGTAAACCGATAAAATGGCAACTCATTTTGGAAAAATAGCAGAAAGTTTACAAAATCCAGACGAGACGGTACTCAGTTTTGCTAACAGATTGCAAGAATAAGTATTACAAGTAAAGGACAGTAAGAAAGTGGAAGCATATACAGCAGAAGAAAAACAAAGATTCGAAACTAAAATAGATGCAGAAACTCTGTTAGCCTTTATAGAAGGATTACGACAGGAGATACGTTTAGAATTAGGAGCGACGAGAGATTTAAGTGATGCTATACAAAAAGCAATAGAAGTAGAGACAAGATTAAACAAAAGAGATTTGATATTTGGCAAAGCAAAGTATTTTGCAGTTTAAGCAATTAAGCGGCCATATCAGGAGACACAAGCGTTGCCATATACTCGTGTCAAATTTGCCAAGACTATGGACACGAGGCATTGTTTTGACATAAAGCAGCGTGTGTTTACTGCAAAATAAAGATCATTCTCATTATAACGGCAGCTTTCTAGCAAAAAAAGTCCGAGAACCTCAGACTTAAAGGGGCCTTTTCTGTAGGGCAAAACGTAAACACTCATTTTTTGCACTTTTTGTGTATCTTTGATCGCATGCCATTTTTTTGTTTTGTAGTCGATTTGATCACTCAAAGTCTTAAAATCTTTGTCTTGGAAAAATCTTTAATTTCCCTTTTGAAAATCTCAAATTTATCATTCCAATAAAAAGTTATAGACCTTGAAAGACAGCCTAGTTTTCCAAAATCGCCATATTGGCACCCCTATATCTCAGGTCTATCTGCCCCAATCTAGCTCAAATTTTCAGGAAAGACAGTCCAAATATAGTAGAAAATGATGTAATTATGTTGGTTTTGTTTATTTGGGTTTTAGCATATCTACGAAGCCAAAGTTAAAATACGAACGTCTATTTTTACATTTTTTACATTCGAACTCGAGTTTTACAAATAATTATTTATTCGCGAGAACTAGTATAAGCTCTAGAACTTTATTGTTACTAGAGATACTTAAGTTGAATCGATGGACTAGATATATTGATATACAATGTAAATCTAATTGCACAAGTGGACGCGAGACTGTCGCCTTAGTGGGATATGCGTGGACACTCTCTTGCGCGGACTGTAGGCTGTCCGCTTTTGGTGGACGATGCTGAGTCCGCTTTTATACTTACGCGCGGACGTTGTGCTTGTCCTGAGGTTCTTACCTTTGTTACTATTGGTTTTATAGGCACTTGATTATCTTTCTGTTTACTTCTTTAGGATGTAGGTTATTATATGGAACACTCTTAATTAATAGAATAATAATAGTAGAAACTGATTAAATTGTTATCTTTGTTTTATTGGGGGCAACCCAGAACTCGGCAGACAATACAGTTTCTTACAGGATGTTATTGCTTGTGCGTAGGTATCTTATAGTTACTTTGATGTTGGTACAATAAAACTTAACTTACAGTATATTTTGTTCTGATATGTGACCTGAACTGGATAGTCTTTCGTGGCAAGACAGATGCTAATTGATCTTACTCTACATGATTACTCGTGGCTGATTTATGTACGGTAAATCTAATTTGCTCTATGGGTTCCCACTAACGCCGGTCTGCTATCGACGGGCCCTTCGCTTGTTGCACGATGCAGACTCTCAAACCAGAAAACAAGGAGTTCTACTATAACTTGTACACAGAGTTTGAGTGTTTTCTAGGCACTCAATAGACGATGCGAACAAAGGTATAGCACTCGTACTCGCTAACCGGGTACAGCTACACGACGACAGATTACTTATACAAAAGGCACTCCGTGGATCGTTTCCTGGCTTTTTAAAGCCTCAGTGACGATTCAAGGAGTTGTGAAATTACGAAATTACGTGAAACGCGGCAACGATCGACCAATCAACACCTGACGTGCAACGACAATGTACAAAAGTAAGTCAGTAGTACGCGTATATAAGAAACGCTGACTCGTAGGTCAAAGCGCTCGCTCCGATGTACGGCGATTGGTTTTGTGCTGTTGCAATAGGTTTAGTATACGTCGTCTGTATAAGTACACGAATGCAGTCGTACAGGCGATGTATGTGTGTGTATATATATATATATATATATATATATATATATATATATTTATTCGTAATTGCTAAGGTGTATAAACGTGGGACATTACACTGGCCATCGGGCTGCTATTGCGCCCCTTGATGTACGCTGTTTCTTTGTAATTTCTACGTCTGAAATTTACACAATGAAGGTTTTTCTGCACGTATCTTGCCCTATTTATTCATTGTAAGCATTGAAGCATAGACATTGAAGCCCTTTTGATAGTTACAATTTTATATTTTATGGACTCATGTCAGTTTGTTCACCCATTTGAAAAAAAAACGAAGTCTACAACACACCTATTACAGTATTCACTTCTATCGGTTGTACCTGAGAGAGCCACATTTTTTTTTCAAATAAATTTCCGCCGATTCACGAACCCTATTCCAACTACTTTATCAAATTCTATATATAAACGCACACAGTAAAGTTATTAATTTAAACACATAAATATGTATTTTTCGGAAAGTGCTTTATTAATAAAAGAATAAACATATCACGCCGAACATATGTTAGATACATCAATAATATGCATCAACATACATACAGTACACTAACACATATACAGTGAGACCACAATATAGCTGACATATATGGTTTTCAATTTCTCCTGCAAAATAAAATTTTTGAAGAATTTTTTCAACTTTTATACGGTGAAGAGTAAATCACGGCCTACCTTCCCGTATTTTTTGTTGAATCTATACGATGCCCAGAGAATTTCGGGTTGAAATTTATGCGGAAAGCTGCTTTTTGAATTTTTACTAAATTCTGGACGGCTTTTTGAGTTACGAGGCAAAAGTCCCATATTCATAGCATTTTTCTGGAATTTTTAATAAATAATTAAAAATTTCGGAATTTCCGTCTTGGGTTATTGGGTTACGGAGAAGCTGGTCCAGAAACTTCACCTTGTCCATTAATAAACAACAAGTTCGTACGATCAACACGTACGCGCAACAAGGTTATACTTTTAGGTTTTAATAACATAATTCATATTACGTGTAGGTTGTGTGCATCATTGATTAAATATTTGTTAATAAGTATTCTGCGAGCTTTATGTTTTAGGTTAAAGTGCTGCTAGTCTTTATTGACGATATGTTGCTCGTGCTCTCGAAGAGATTTAAAGCAGTAAGACGTTCTCGGTGCTACATTTAGTGCGAGTCCCGGGCCGGCGTCATTTTTTTATGCATTATCTGTGCATGTTTTAAGGGGAATGCAGATAAAACTGCCATCAAATGAGTTGTGCTCGCAATCGAAGAAGCTGAACTTGCGTTCAGGCAACCGCCAGTGGTGCGCGACCAGCGCGAACGCGTCGATTGTGTATTAATCGACAAGGTGAAGTTGCCGTGGCTAGACCAGCTTCTCTGTAACTCAATAACGCAAGACGGAAATTCCAAAATTTTTAATTATTTATTAAAAATTCCAGAAAAATGCTATAAATATAGTCACACTGTATAGTACTGTATAGGCTAGTGGGCCGTATTGCCAATGGTACTGTCACGCATACGCTGGGTCTCTTTTCTGACCTGCCTTTTATTGCACGGAGGCAAGAAGATTCTGACCAACACTGACGCTCATCGGTTTTAGAACGGCAGTAGCTAGGAGAAGATTACTACGCATTATATTTATACTTTACACATTTTATATTCGGTATAACCTTGAGTCATGCATTGATCACGCATTATATTCTATATATTAAATAAAGTTTATATATTAATGAAGAATTCCTGAATCAGCCAATATTAATTATAGAATTTGACTTCTTTTCGGAAGGTCAATAAAGTTTTCATCGTTTTCTTCGTTCTGCTTAGTGCTATCTATTATAACATCAATATCATTTTGATCGTCGGATGCAAATTAGTCAATCAGTATGTTTATCGAGTACAGACAACTTACAATAACAAAAAGCATAGTAAACAATACTTTAGAATAAAACCTTTTTCGAAAGGTAAAGGGTAGGCAAATATAAATTGGTTTTTATTAACTATTAATTTTCCATTTGATGATTATATAATCCATTCAAATAATTATTTATATAAGTTACAAACTATGGTAAAAAATATTTATAATCAATAATTAAATGGTGATTACGTATTTGGAATAAATTTATCAAATTACTCTGTAATACGATTTATTTCATTGTTTTCCTAATCTAATCTAATCAGGATGTCGGAGGTAACAACGCCTGCCCTTGCTCGGAGACGTGGCGGTCTTGCACACAGACTTCCATTGTGCGGTGCCTCCTACCTATATATTTGACTGTCCCAAAAGTTTCCAGCTTAGTTAGAGCCTTTTGCTAATCCACTTTGCCATGTTGTAGACTAACTGCAGATTTAGCAAGCGCAAGCCCTCCACCTTGATGAAGAGAGTCCCCAACATTCTGCACCTCATACCGATAAATGCTGGGCATTCGCAGAGAAGGTGCAGCATTGATTCCTGCATTGCCCCACACTACCTACAGTCTCCCTCTTCGCGTATACCGACCCCAAACAGGTGATATCTTACATGCCAGTGGCCCGTAAGCCATCCTACTACCACTCTGAGCCTGCCTCGGCACAGGTTACCGATTTGAGCGATCCATTCCTCGGGGGGATTCTCGCCCATCATCAGTTTTGCTTGTCTCAGGCTCTGGTTGCTCTTCCACTTCTCCCTGAGCTTCCTTCTTAGACATTCCCGTGTCGCTTTACTAACTTCGCAGGCTGGGACTGCTATCTTGCACTCCTTGGCTCTCATTCCACAAGAGCCTCTGCCCGCTAACCTGTCTGCTTTTTCATTTCCTGCGACTAGTATTGAATTTATATGCTTAAGCTTTAAGCAAAATAAATGCAATTCTGTTTAGCAGGAAAATAAGGATAGAATATTTATTAATCATAACTCAAGTGAATACAATTAGGGAAACTAGAGACGACAACCGTAGTAAGCGCAGTTACTCTTGCAAGGGCTGTCATTCGACTGACTGTCCAGCGCATGTTGCATTGGCTTTCAGATATTCCGAAATGTGGTAAGGGTTATCCCTACCCCAGGCCCTTCGGACTTCGACAGCGTCGTCGTCAGCTTGGCCACCGCGTCGGCGACGGGGCGATAGGTTTATAGCCCTGCGTAGGACCCAAACCCTCGGCGCGCAATAAAAGAGAAAGCAATAAATGTGCGGACGGAAAATTTGTAGTACATCATTTTAACAACTCCTAAATGCTCCGGTACCCAGAGTAGTTTTACCCCGTTCCTGGCCGCCAGGGTCGTCAGAGCCTGTCTACATTTCCATACCTCTTTCGTGACTGTACTTACACTGCTCAACGCAAGCAGCACTGCCTTACTGTCCGAGCAGATAGTGCTCGAACTCCCACATTCACCCTCCTCAATTATCCTGCCAACACATTCCGTAATAGCCCTTATCTCAGCCTGAAACACAGTCGCATGTTGGTTCAGGGAGCACACGATTTCTCGTGCACTACCCTTCTCCCACACTCCAGATTCCACCCCGTTTGCAGTCTTTGAACCGTCCGTGTACCAGACTCTCCCGCTCTCCGTTAGGGTATATGCGCCTCCTGACCAATCGTTCCTCTCTGGTATGATCACTTCATATAGTATTGCGAAATGAATGCGCTCAGTCAACCTGTCGCAGCCCACCTCGGCGATAACGGGTAGAATTTCTGTCGTGAGCCCTTTATCTGCCAAGGTCTTGCAATTCTCCCCTCCCACCAGTCTAGAACTCTAGAGAGAAGGAAGGTCTAGTAACACTTCGAGGGCTGATGTTGGTGTAGTTCTCATCGCGCCTGTCATACCTCCCATAATCATTCTTTGCACTTTTTCTAGGTTCTTGATGTGTGTTTTGAGTGCACATCTATGTCCCCAGACAACGACTTTATGCATCAACCTTGTTCTTATGATGGCCTCGTAGATCCACCTGACCTTGTCTGGCCCCAGGCCCCAGGTTCTGCCAAACGCACTGCTACAGACCTAGAATGTAGATACCGCCTTCACGCATTTTATCTTGATGTGTTTATCCCAGTTTAGTTTGGGATCTCACACGACGCCTAAATATTTTCTGTCCTTGACCAATTTCAGGTTAACTCCATTGAGTGTTATCTTATCAATCGGCCCCGTCTTGTACCTTTTCGTGAAGAGCATGGTGCTGACCTTGTCCGAGTTTACACTAAGTTCAACCTCTTTACACCATTCTTCGACGAGTCCTAAAGCATACTGCATTATCCCCGTTAGTACACTTTCATCGTCTCCTCTTACCATCAGCACTATGTCGTCCGCATATGCCTGAGCATAGATGCCTGCCTCATTTATTTTCCGAGTAAAGCTGTCCACTACCAGACACCGTAGTTGGGCGGATAGCACTCCTCATTGCGGGCAGCTCTTTCTTACCTCGTCTTCCTGCGAGTTTGAGCCCCATTCCGCCTTTATTCTTCTTGTACTGAGCATATACCAGATACATTTTGGTATGGTAACCGGTATGACATGTCATCGCATCCCCCGGGCTATAGCCTCTCTGGTCGTATAGTTAAAAGCTCCCTCCACGTCCAGGAAGGCCACTATCACCATCCCTCTGTTTTTCATACCTTTCTCAATGAAGTCCACCGCTTCTGCCAGTGCAGTATCGACAGACTTGCCCGCTTAATATGCGTGCTGTCTATCGTATAGCCCATCGCCAGGCATGCTCTAAAGAGCTTTTCTAGGGCCGGCAAAATGTCCTTGCCCTGCTTAACAACGCCGGAAATATTACGTCCGGCCCCGCTGATTTGTACGGCTCAAATGAGTCTAACGCCCATCTGATCCTTTTCCTATCTGTAATTATTCTGGCCAAGCGCCAGTCTATTCCATTCGCATTATAGTGTCTGAGATCTTCCCCGTCCTCCACTTGGAAGTCTGGAAAGTGAGCCCATAATAACCCTTCTAACGCCTCTTCTTCGTCCTCCGCCCATCTGGTCCCGAGATTGATCGTGTCTGCTTTCGGCCCTTCGGGATTTTGTAGGATCCTGCACAGTTTGGCCATGTCTCTCAGACCTGCCAGCCCACTGTATTCGCCTTTTCATCCCTCTGCTTTAGCTACCCCAATCTCCTCTTTGTAAACCATTTGAGCGGCTTTAAACCTTTCTCTGTCCTAAGCCATTTTGGTGCGCCTAGCCCTATTCTATAGTCTCCTCACCTTCCTCCTCAGCTTGTCTAAAGAAGGCTTCCACCACGGAGCCCCCTTTCTTGTCCGTGCCTTATTAAACTCGCAGGTATTTTCATACGAGCTTATCACCATCTCAGTGACGATCTCGCAGCAGTGCTAGATGTTATCCGTCGATCCGTAGGATCTAGGGAAGTACCGAATCTTAGCTCTGAGTTCTTCCCTGTAACCGTCCCAGTTGGTGTTCTTTGGGACCCTCCTTTCAACCTCCTTTGTGCTGTGCCCTTCTATCTGGAAAGTGATGAGGTCGTGGTCTGACATTGAGACCTCATCCAATATCTTCCATCCCTCCTATTCCAAAATCTCCACCTTATTCCAAATTCCTCTCGTCGCCAGGGTTAGATCGATGACCTCCCTAACGGCGTTCTGGAACGTTGGCCTGTCTCCCCTGTTTAACAGCTCTAGGTTTGTGGAGGCCAGGTCTAATAGCTTTTCTCCTCTGAAGTTCGTATCAGAGCTGCCCCAAACCGTGCGGTGCGCATTTGCGTCGCACCCCAACACTAGAGATTGGTGCCTCCAGCCCCGCATTCCCTTATAAGGGCTTTAACTGCCTTAGGTGGGCAGTCAGCTGCATCGTATGGATAATATGCAGCCGCCACCATTACTATCCTGTTTATACCGTTCTTATCCTTATACTTAACCCTTAGCCGTGGTCAGACCTCTGGAGCAGTGTTTTGGTACCGTCTCTGTCTGGAGTTCTTTCACGATCGATGAACGTCCTAGCTGTGTCCGTGCCACCCCCGATCCGTGTCCCGCAGCAGTTCAGACCTGAAATCCTGCCTTTATGCAGCCATGGTTCTTGGATTAGGCATATGCCTGTGTCCACCTTTGCCATACGCCTGGCCAGAACGGCCGAGGCAGCATTGCAATGATGTAAGATAATCTGCGTGAACCCAATTGTGGGGCTCAGTATGGTACTGGTCCCAGTGGTCGGATCCACGCCGTTTTGCTTCCCTCACTGCCGCCTCACTCGCGTCGACCTCCACCTCCATCACTTGGACGTGGGGATTGACTCTCGCATCACCTTCCTCTTTTTCCTTTGGGAAAACTACATGGGCCCTCCCTCCCCCACAGAAGTGTCTGGAGTCCAGGGCCTTCAGCGTCTTGACTTCTGTCCTTTCGAGGAGCACCCGCAGGGCTGTCTCCTCTGTCTTCTTTTCTTCGGCCTGTGGTCACTGTTTTACTGCCCAGGACTGCCCAGAAGCCGACATCAGTGTGGGGTTTCGCCTTCCAAGCCTCCTTATCACTACCTCCGACGCGTGAACGCCAGGGGCATAGAGCCCTGATTAGCTTTTGGAGAACCCCATATCAATTGCCTTGAGATAGGTGCCCTCACCGCACACCCATTTGCTGAAATTCGCCAGCAGCCATTCCTTGTCCTTCTGATACCTGCAGTGGAAGATCTGGGCCCCCTTCTGGAACCAATTCTCCAAAAACTTGAAAAATATCCTCCATCTGGGGTGCCGTTGATCTCCCCCTCCAAGGCCTTCAGGATCTCTTAGCCTTCAAGCTCGCTGAGGCGTCCCTCTGGATACACAGCAGGAACTATGGCCACCTTAAGTGTGGTGGCCACAGTCCTACTGTATGTCCTCGGAGCCTCCCCAGCTTTCTTTTTCTTCAGCTCCCTCGGGGTCGAGCTATCCGAGTGGGCTCTTGTGGTTGGGGTTGCCGTTACCGGTGCCCCCGCCCTCAGAGCCTTCCTACGTCTTATCTCTGCCCCTGAGAGCTTCATTCTCCGACCGGTCTTGCCGCCCATTTAAGCATCATCCCGGCTTTCTCCTGGCAGTGAAGTCGTGGTATTGGACGTTGGGGTTGCCCCCGTATCCGCCCGCGCATCCACCGCCTTCTCTTTGCCGGTTTTGGCCAACTCCTCGAAGGGGTTTGCCGCCCGGCTTTCCTCTTTGCTCTGGTGATTATCTGCGGGACTAGGGAGTCCCAAAGGGTTTGGCGCTTTGCAGGCTACTTTTCCTTTATCATTCATTTCCTTATTTTTTTTTTTTCGTTATTATTTGCGGATGTATGGGTTTAGTGGTCAACATCTCCTCTCCACCCCCGCAGTGGCCTCAGCGCCCCCCCCCTCCCCCCGACCCATCATGGCCCTATCCGGTCACCATCCGGCACTGCTAGGTCGGGCGGGATTTTTCGCCGGCTGATAGGGCAGCCAGGTCCGGTTAGTTAGGCTGACCCGGGCCCCTGTACTATCCGTTGGCCTGGGAGCGCCAAACAACCTAGTTTTCCGACGGTACCTTCGATGAAGCGGTTCATCGGTAACCTAGATGAAGAGTCGATTCCCCCACAGGAGCGGACCCGGGTAGGCGCCAGACGATTGGCTTCTTTGTGTATTGCATTGTTGTGTGTGATTTGTGTACGTGATCTGCCCGTGTTTCCTAACCAGTTTTTACTGAAGTTAGGGTACTGCTCTTAGCCTTCCGTCAGGCCCCACGCGATCTCTCGGCAAGGAGGTGGGTCCAAGTGAGCGCACCCAGCCCATGAGGGAGCCCAGCTACGGGAGAGACCCTATTAGTGGGATCCCTTCACTCGATTGAGAGCCCCTGTTCGGAGGATCCACAGGAGAGCCCTTTTTGTAGGGATCCTTTCATTCACACTCGCACACATTTTTCCCCCCATTGGACGCGTACAGTCCAGCGGGACGAGCCCCTCCACCGTCCGAATGGCACTCGTCAAGGTGGCAGTACTTTGAAGGAGTCGTTGTTTTCCTAACATCATTGTTAATTTACTGGCGGTATTCTACACTACTGTGATCATACTTAATAAACCCGTAGCTTAATACTTTTACCGTGAGATAAGAAGAATAATTTTTCAATGATATTTTTTAATTTTTATGTAATAGCTGCTTTATTATTAATAATGTTGTGTGTTTCTAAGTTTGAAAGATGTTATAAGTTTATTTGACAATGTTATTGATTTTTATCAAATCAAACAATTTACATTAGGAACTATCAACAGACGGGTTTCTCAAGTATGCTTATAGTAGTGTAGAATACCGCCAGATAATTAACAATGACTTTAGGAAAACATTGAAATTATAAATCGTATCATAGTATAATTTGATAAATTTATTCCAAATGCATAATTGCCATTTAAGTATTGATCTCATATATTGTTTTGCCATAGTTTGTCATTTATATAAATAATTATTTGAATGAATTATATCATCATCAAATAAAAAATTAATAGTAAATAAAAACTAGTTTTCACTTACTTACGTTTTACCTTTTGAGAAAGGTTTTATTTTTAAGATTTCACGTATTTTCAAGGGTAATCAAGTATTATAATAAAAACTATCCTTTTGATAGATATACTACATTAAACCTCACTAACTTAAAAGATAATCATCAAATTAATGTTGAAATAGTAAGTATTAGTTTTAGTTCAAAAGCAATCGTCAAATAAGATTAGTAAAATAAATAGATGTACGCGCTAGAGTCTCCACAGCAATACCTACGACCGGTATCCACGCATACCTCATAAACTACGGAGTGATAAGTGACTCCTGAAACCCTTAAGTAACGAGTTTCGACTAATTATGCTACAAATCCTTATAAAATTCTAGGATACAACGTTGATACTGTCCACCCTAGGCACCAGGTACCTCGGAGGCTGTTGCTGTCGCCATATTCGTGTTCAGCGATCCTTAAAGCCCTCGAGTAGCAAAGCTGGACTCATTTTAATAAATACTATGCACCGAATGCGTCGTTTTATAATATATACAATTTATTTTTAATTTGATTTGATTTTTCACCTCACAGAAATTTCGTGGATAAGAACGGAAGTTGGGAGAAGGAAAAAAAATTAAAAAGAAAAACACTTATTTTAAATAACAGTTCTTTTAATATCTTTAAAAGTAACATTGATTCGATTGATAAAACAACGTATTTCAATAAGATATAAATGTTTGAATATTTTGTAGAGGTTAGAAAACTCATTTAAAAAAATATAAGGTTGCGGTGCGCCCAATAGCCCGTATAGTACTCAAGTACTTATACTTGCCATCGGGGGCGCTACCGCGACCCTTCATCTTGAGTATTAGCGTTTTAGGAGCTCTGAACTATTACTCAGCTACGAACACTCTGTATCAATTAACCATTAAAGGCGTCGCTTTCTCTTTCGTTTAAATCTCGATGCAGCAGCTGTACCAATACTACCACAAGATACAAATGATGTGTCTGTATGTTTTTGTCGCACACACACATGCACATTTATGCGTTGAAATGCCCTCGAATTTCCCATTCCTTTGAAATGCTTGAAAAGTAGCCTATATTCATGGACTTATATAAAAAAGTAAAGTGTGCAACAAGGGGAGGAAATAAGCTATGTCAAGCGTGAATGAGGTGTTCGAGACCACACGAGACGTAGACGAGTGCTGATAACACCTCACCCGAGTCTGACATAGCTTTTATTCCCTTGTTACACACCGTATTTTTTCTAACGAGGGCATCAAAGGGACTTTTGGAAGCTTAAAATTGGGTAGGAGATCGTGAAATTTTAAGTCGTATACAACAAATTTAAGAAATTTCAGAAATTTGAAAAATTTCAGAAATTTGAAAAAATTGAAAAATTTCAGAAATTT
>QLSS01000247.1:116523-131199 GCA_024372645.1 Trichomalopsis sarcophagae
TTCTGATTTAGAATATGCGTATTAAGATTAAATGCCAATATCGTAATTTAATTATTCTTTTATTACAGATCTGCCGGCGCTGAAAAGATCGAGTCCCCCCCCCCCCCCCTCGCCCAATCAACCGCATTGGATAAAAAGTCTAAGGGTAAAATACTTAAATATATAGAAGAAGAAGAAGCGGGGGGGGGGAGGCGGCGGCGGCGGCGCCGGCGGAGGTGGCGACTGAGGACGACAGGTCGGACATTACAGATGAAAGGCCCTCTAGCAGGGGGGGCAGCGAAAGTTACCAGGCAAGAAAACATCTGATGGACCTGCTACAAAAAGGCCAATTTTGTATAGTTACGTTGAACAAAAATGTGAATAAAGTGTACGGCGAGTTTAAGGAAGCCAAGCGTGAAAATCGCAAATGTAAAATGTATTTTAATATCTGGGATATTATAAAAGAATCAAAAGACTCTGTTCATTTAATGAGGTGACAGGCAGGCAGAAAAGGCCTGCTGAGGCTTTCTATCCTAGGCTTCTTTGTTGCCTAGAGAGCGGACACTGCTCGGACCTCTCTAGGTGGACTCTTGGATCGAGTGTGGACGAGGGGGGGGGGGGGGGCGCCCAACCCGGTGTAGGTTGCACCACCCAATTTGTAAGGGGAAAAATAGGGAGTCTTTTTCTTTGAGTTATTACGAGGCCTATCCCAAATAGGGATCGGTCCACTCAAAAATGACTAAGAGGCGTAGCGCGCTTTAGTCAGTGGTCGTGAGGTCGACCGCCGGGGCTGCTCGGTGATGCAGGTGTATAGCCCGGAGGTCTGGATCAGTCGTGGGCCGCGCTGCAGGTGTTCGATCCACTCGGCGTTCAGCACGTCGGATGGCGACTCCGTGGTGTTCGGCCCTGGCTGAGGCGTTGGAGTGGTGAGCAGCGGCAGATCCGTTTGAGCGCCGCTGTGCTGGCGCCCTGATGTTGGCTCGGTCTGGGTGGCGGCGTCGGCGGTTGGAGATTTCCGATGTTGGTGACGCTCTAGGATGAGCGCTCGGTTAGCCTTGTCGAGCAGCAAGTGTAGTAGGTCGCACTCAGCCCTCAGCTCCTGAAGAGCTTAAAAGTCCGGCCTCGACATACGCCGAGTTAGCGCTGAGAAGTGCTGATTATTAAAGGGTGGAAAAAGAACTACCTGGAGTATTTTCTTTGAAACAAAAATCAGATTTATTGCGTTGAAGTATACTGTGCAAGTAGCATAGGTTCCGTGCTGCTACTTCAGACGCGGTCTGATGCCGGGAAGGGGATGCCTCGGCCTGGAAGCCGGTCCGCTTATATGCCCTCCAAGGCGCTACTCCTCTTTGGGGAGTACGGCAGCCGCCTAGCGGCCGCGCGCGGTACTAGCGGTACTGTGGGCGCGCTGCGGCGCTGTCGAGCGGGTTGCCGACATTCAGGGGCTTGTGCGAGAGAGCCTGCGGGTGGGTTATAACAAGATTGTTGCCCTCGCTTGACTAAGGCAATAAACTTTATACTCTTGTACAGAATAAAATGTATCGCACTTGTATATACTTGTATGTGCTTTGCAGATTTGAGGAACACAAACTAATACATTTGATCTACGATTTTTATCATCATCTTCAAAATGTCATAAATTGGATTAGCAGATTAAGTAATGAAATTATTGTTTGGTTTATGATTATTTTAGTTCGTGTAACAATATATAACGAAGAAGTAATAACAAAAAGCAAGTTGAAATCAGAGATAGCTTTATGTAACTCAAAGCAGGGTACAAATGCAGCACAAAGCGAGAGCGAGAATAGCAATCAAGCAAGTACTTACATTCGACCTCGTGTAGGTTCGTAAGGATGCCTCGTTGCTCGACTGGAGTGGTGCAAAGCAGATGACCGTGGCCCACGCTAAGCAGCAATGGAGATGGTAATAAATTTGAGATTTGGGTAGTAATATTATTTATTTGTTCGATATTTATAACTGTAAGAGTCACTAACTCGCGGACCTTGACTGCGTATGGCACGATTTCGCAAAAGTAACAATGAAACCGGGGTACGATCGCGCGACCCCTAGTCACAATAATTTACTCACACTTCCAATCATTCATTTACTCGCTCATACACTCAAGGCTTTCCTTCCCTCGAATCCTTTTTTCTTATAATTTTTTCGCCACGCGGCTTACTTTTATTGGCCTTCTCTCGTCATGTAGTGCTCTGCCGTGTTAGGGGATGTTCCCTTTCTCGATCTGTGCAGCGTTTTGATGCTCGGAGCCGGAAGGTCGCTTTCGTTTCGCTGGTAATTTTTCATAGCGTTGCGTTGATTTTTCTTCTTCCTGAATCAGATATATGGCGTACTGTTGCGCCCGACCTTCCTTTCCATCAGTCTCCGCGCTCTCAATCATCCGCAGCCCAACAAAAAAAACTGGGTATTCTTTGATTAGATTCTCGGCGGTTATACATTATTAATCTCAAACTTTCGACAACTTTACCCTTTCGGGATTGCGCCTACGTCCGTCGGCAGGTACACAATATGCGCAGGAGCCTTCTTATCGCTTGGTGTCCTCGCCTATATCTGATCGCACACCGCGATCTCGTCAGCTCATCACCTCGCCTCACTCATACTCTCTTATCTATACTCTTACGCATTTTTACACGCGGAGTTGACTCTCACTAGGAATGGCAGTACATTACCCGACGACACACCAAGAAAACGCTTTTGTGGCCGCTACTGTTCCGGATGTAATCAAGGGCTACTAGGATAATAGGAAGTGCGGCATATTTATTCTTTATTCATATTATATTATACCTATTAGTAGTTTTAGCGAACGTTTCTCCATCATTTGGCTCTCATATGAGCGAATCGACAAGGCGATTCGTCGCTTTAGGCCAATACGGTTAGGAGTGGTTTTATAATTATTCCTAGACTGACACAACCTTAGTAGGAAGTTTACACCACGGATTTTGAAGGTCACTTTCAGTGCGGGAGGCTAAAGAGCCGAACTGTGACTGTCAGAGAGTCGAGTGGCGAGAGGCGTTCGCGCAGGTACATAACTAGGTGTGTATAGCTATAGGTATAGAAGAGCGCGCGTACTGCTTCGAGTCCCTTCGGTAGTCCTTGTTCCAAGGAAGCGTCTTTGTTTTAGCGGGCCCGAGTTTTCGGTGGCGTTAAATGAGTAGCGCGTCAGTTCTCGGCGACAACCTGTGGTAGAAGGTCCATACCAGGACCCCATCGTTAGAAGATTTCAATAAAGTCATAATATCTGATCAACAATGATTTCACATTTTATTTTTGAACCATAATGTAGTCTTGTCCCATACAGATGCAATCCTCCGGTATTCGCACGCGCGCAATGTACAAAGTTCAGCGGTTTTACAAAAGCTGGACTATTGGTTTGACGGTCGGTAGCTAAGTCCCGTAGCGCAGAACGCGGCAGCATATGCAGCGCGGATTTTTTCCTACTCTCTCTCGCACTCGCTCTTGGCGACACACTCACACACGCGCGCGGCTCTCTCTCTCTCTCTCTCTCTCTCTCTGTGTTTGCTAGCTAGGCTTTTTGCTTTCTCACCTACCGTGTAGCTGAAATCATGTATGAAATAATACATAGACATATTTATATATTTATAATGTATTGAGGGAGAGAGACATAACGAGTGTACGATAGTCAACTCGTTATATGCCAACCCCCAGACGTTGGTAGCACGAAGTAAAAATCCGATCAGCTAGTCTCTCTTAATTAAAGGGACATGAGAGATCATATTTTGAAAAAAAAAATATTGATTTATTGAACATGTAAGGGATAATAAAGTACTAGATTTGTTTAAGAGCTATTAGTTTCTTGGTCTTTCTTGTCTAAATAAAGGAAAACATAACAAAATATACGAGAGTGAAAGGCGTCAATGCCGTATAATGATTATTATGCCTCATAACAGCGAGCGAATAACAACGAAAAGAAATGTATAATGAGATCAGTCTTCAGATTCTATATGTTGCGAAGCTTGACGAGAGGCGCAATAGACTTCCGTGTAGATGCTCTTAAAAGCAGTAGCGCTAATACTCTCCGCTCTGGAACTTGTGGTGCAGGAAGTAGTTAGCACCGTTCTTCGTCCTTGACACCCCTGTCAGATTGCATATTCGGCAATATCTGAAATATCGAAGATCTTGTCGAGGGCCTTCCATCGGATTGCAATGCTCCTTAGCGTTTTTGTAGATCATGGCCATTGGCTCAGGATCTTTTGGAGGCAGCTCGCTGGTGTGTTATGCCCTGGACATGCTGGCATGTTGAACCTCGAGGTCGTGTAGCTGCTCCCAAATTTCTTCGAGCTCGTAAAGCTGTTTCAGCTGCTTCAATTTCAGGGCCTTCTTCTTCTCCTCTTACTTCAGTTTCCCTTGCCACTGGCCTTATCAAGGTGTTTACTCGCTGGCTCACGTGCACGAGGACAAACACGATGCAACATCTCACACAATTTTTGAATAATCGGGCTAAAATTTTAGGAGTCTTCTCTCGCACAAACTAAAAAACTAATTTTTTTTATCCCGATCCTCTACGATATTTGAAATGCGGGCACATTATGTTCAATTTTTTCGTGCATTTTTGAGTAAAACATTTGGTGTTACATGATTATCTCTGAGAGACTTAAATCAATCGGGCTAAAAATGTTTGTGCTTGCTCCCCTCATAAGTGTAAGCTGACAGATTTATCTTGGACTCTATCCTGCATGTTAGAATGCGGTCACCTCAAAAAATGGCTATAAACAATTTTTTGGCTCTAACTTGAATTCTAACTTATAAAAGATAATTATTTTGCGTCTAACGCAAATAATAATTATATATTTAATTTTGAATATTATTAATCGAGACACATGGCGCAGGAGTGAAAGGACGGGTAATAAATAAATTTTATTAAGACACAATATTTTTGTTGATATGAAATAATTCTGTATTATTTTATTTATTTAATTATATAAAAAAAAAATTATTGAAATTGATTAAAAAAAAAAGATTGACGTAAATACATGATATAAAAATAATTAATATAATAGTGTCGTTCGATTTATCAGCTCTGAAATCAAATGAGATTTTATTTGCACGAATTACAAGAAATGTATAGAACTAATTGAATATGAAAGAAACAAAATAAACTGGCGATTTTAGATATCTGTTGCGTGATGCGCCATTCTAACGCATGCTCAACACACAGATCCAATTAATTTCATAATATGAATACAACAAAAAAAGCAACAACTGTTTCAAAGAAAATATATCCCAACTCGCGATTAGATATGGTTAGTGTAGTTGTATATTATATATTTATACATAATGACGACGTGCGTCCTGGGGCAACCGAATGGGACTTGACGTAGTCAGCCCACTCGGACGGCACACAGCAGTATTTTTACACCCTTTAGGAGGCTGATTAATGTGTTCGTTTTTGTGCAGGAAACGAACAGATTGCTTGTCTCCCCCAGTTTGGGCTTAACGCCCCGAGTAGAAATCCAGCACGGCTTGCCGGACTTGATCGTCCGGTCCTGACTAAAAGTGACTTCAGGCGTCGGATCCGTCATGTAATGCGATAAAGTTTCGGCCCAGATCCGTTCTCCGGAATTGACAGCATTTTTATTATGTATGCCGTAACGGTGCCGGAATATACCCTAACTATATAACAAACACGCAAAAATTACACTCACCTGAGAAAGCAGTAATTAATAATAGCGTCTGTTGTATAAATTATTTTAAGAACAACAATTTTAAAAGGAGTAGTAAGTATAACAATTTATTTCAATTACTGGTAATATGTGGAATATTCGAGCAATTCTTGAAATGCTTTCAATTTTATTAATTCTGTTAGTTATATTTGGATTAATTATAGTAAAAAATGAGTCAAAATTTATCTCGTGATAACAGATTAAGAGTAAGGAACTATCGTTTAAGACAAAAATTACAAAAAAATCGACCTTTAGATGAAGATGAAAGTACAAGTGAAGAAGAAACTGCTGACAAAAAAAGGAAAGAAGAATTCACTTTAAATAAAATAGAGGAAAAGACTGTTAAAAATGCACTACAGCAACAGACTGTTCAAGAAAATCCAGAAAGTATGGATAATGTCCATGAAGAACCAACAACAACTGCAACTTTTCAAAAATTAGAATGTGATAGTATAGATGAAAATGACTTTCGATTTTCATCAGATGAAGATTTTGATATGGATGACAGTGATATATCAGATAATCAGAACGATTCTTCTACAAGTGCATATACAATCGACTCTCAAGAAGACTCAACAATAATAACAGATATGAGAAAATGGTTTTACAATCATCCCATACCGTACAATCATCTAGATGCACTTTTAAAGACACTTCATCCTTATCATCCAGAATTGCCTTTGACATCTAAAACATTGCTAAAAATACCAGTTCAAAAAATGTACGAAGTGAAAAAATTTAATCCTGATGATCCTTCTGATGATTCAGAATTTTTATATGTTGGCATAGGTGACCAGCTTCGACGAATAATCAAACCTGATCAACATGAAGATCTAAATCTAGATTTGCAGTTCAGTGTTGACGGATTGCCTCTTTTCCATTCAAGTTCTGTGGAGTTTTGGCCAATATTAGGGAGAGTACACACTGCTACTAAGTTGTACGATCCATATGTTATAGCAATTCATTCTGGAAAAGGAAAGCCAAAAAGTGTTAAAAAATATTTAGAAAAATTTATAGAAGAATTAAACAAATTATTAAGAGAAGGAATTGAGATAGGTGAAAAGCATTTTACAATCAATGTGATGTGTTTCATATGTGATGCTCCTGCTCGTGCCTTTATAAAATGCATCAAAGGGCATACAGGTTATTATGCTTGCGAGCGATGCTGTGTTAAGGGTTGTCAGATCAATCGACGAACTGTCTTTCCAGTCTATGATCTTGTGATGAGAACTGATACCTCATTCCGGACACAAGATAA
This sequence comes from Trichomalopsis sarcophagae, assembly GCA_024372645.1. Classification (NCBI taxonomy): domain Eukaryota; kingdom Metazoa; phylum Arthropoda; class Insecta; order Hymenoptera; family Pteromalidae; genus Trichomalopsis; species Trichomalopsis sarcophagae. Next base: position 123,460 of record QLSS01000247.1, read on the forward strand.
TATCGAACACCACCATGGTACTTCTCCTTTAACACTAATTTCTCCATTTGTTGACATGATAAAGATATTTGTGTTAGATTATATGCACTTGGGCTGCTTAGGGGTCACAAAAAAGATGTTGACTCAATTTTGGATGAAGAATGCAAATACAAAACTAAATAGACTTTGCATACTCAGAATTTCACAAAGAATGATGAATCTCTCTACTCAAGTACCGAGTGAATTCCAGAGGACTACTCGCTCTCTAGGTGAAATTGGGAAATGGAAAGCAACAGAGTATAGATTCTTTCTTTTGTACAGTGGCATGCTGGTGATGAAAAATATTTTGTCAGATCAACTATACAATCACTTCCTACTTTTTTGTATTACTAGTCGTATCTTAAACTGCAAAACTAATTGTATGCAGTATAAAGATGATGCGCAAAGGTACTTACAGCAATTTGTTACCTCATCTGCGGATCTTTATGGACAAGACTCACTTATTTTTAACATGCATAATCTAATACATGTTACAGATGATGTCAATAACTTTGATTGTTCCTTGAGTGACATTACGGCTTTTCCTTTTGAAAATAAACTAGGACAAATCAAAAAAAGCATCCGCAGTGGTAGAAAACCACTTCATCAGTTCTGTAGAAAGTAAGAAGAAGAACAGTTTTATGAATCAAAAAATGATTTACCTCAACAATCATCACAAACTTGTGAAATTATGAAAATGATAAAGTGCAAGGATCAATTAAAAGTTCAACGCATTAAATTTTATGACTCCCAGCTTACTACAACAACACCTAATAATGTAGTACTGTTGAAGAATAAGCAAGTTATGGAAATTTCAAGAATGTTTTTACAAGGAAACAGCCAAGACATAAATAAAGTTATCGTTCGTGGAAAAGAAATAAAAATTATTAAAGCTGCAGTAGATTATCCAATCGAGTCATCTATATTTGATATTTATCAAGTGGACAAAAATCAAGATTGTAAAATATTGGAAGTTTTCTTAAGCGATATACATTGTAAAATGGTTTTTTTATCTATTTATGAGCTTCCAGATGATGAAAAAATCTCATATGTTATGCCTTTAATTCATATGAGTTAAATATTATAAAAAAATACTTTTCAGTTAATTTATAAGTATATAAAGAATAATATAGTGCTAGAGCAATACACTTCCAATGTTACATTCACAATTGTTGCAATTGTATAGGATTATAGAAATAAAATTTGAAAATATAACCTCTTTTATTTTAATCTTATTACGTATTTCTAATTAAATGAACATTGATTAAATCCTTTATTTTGTTGCACTAATCGCTTACACGAACACAAATTTATTTATAAATATAAGCACTATTCGTGAATAATGATAATTGCAATAGAATTACAATAGAAAAACAAATATTGAGCAAGTTCCGGCAGATCATATGGTCCGGACTGTCGCCGTAATTTCAGCCCGGAGATTACACGGGTCGTGCAACTTAACCTCTTCGCGCACTTCCAAACACACAAATACTAATTGAATCCCGTATTTTATTTTATTAACCTCTTACATGAACTATAGTAAATATAATTATAATAAATAGAAATGACATGCGTAAATAATAATAATTTTAATAGAAAAACGAATATTGAGTAAATTCCGGCTGATCATAAGGCCCGGACTCTCGCCTCAACTTCTGCACGTATATACTTAGATGCGCGCGCAACCTTATGCACCCACAAGGATCCTATAACTCTGCGCTCAGTTTGAATTTCTTCGATAATCCGGAAAAATCATTCCATTGTCTTACTCCTTGTCCTGCAGGACATACTTATCAGCAGTTTCTCAAACAACGTTTGTCTTCAATTGGCAATTCAGTAGTGCAAATTTATTACAATTTTCAATAATTTATTTGATTTTTACTGGATATAATCTCATGAAAAGGTAAGCCTTTATTTTTACATTACTATTAAGAGATAGTTTTGAAAAGTATAGTATTTGAAAATATATGAGTACTTTGAAGGTTATGTTAAATTTATGAAAATTCCATTGCCAAGTTTTACACATAAAAGTTGAATTTTGACAATTTTCCTGTCGAGTAACATATCCTAGAGTAGTAAATTACGCAAAGTTTCATGTTTATTTCATTTGATTTTTAGATGTCTCCAAAGAAGATCATCAATTTTGCTGCTGTGAAAATTATTGATGACAAATATCCAGATTTGTTGAATAACATTATCACCTTTCCAATGACTTTTTTAAATTTAAATGAACACAACGAAGCTACAGTTCGCTATTTGGTGACACCACACACGAATGATGACAAGGATTTCATAATAGGTATGCTATCAACAGTGAACGCACCTCCACCAGACAATTGGGCTTCTATGCCATGTGAATTGATTAACGGTTATGGTAAATAACTTTTCTTATCTTATTATGTTTTATTAAATTTAATTTCAAATGAAATATACTATTTATGTTATGACTGTCCACAGTTACTTATGAAGATGCGGAAAAGCACCAAAAAAATACATTAGTTACTGAAACTGAAGAATTGGTACGGCAACTTTCTACATTACACAGGAATAATACTACTTTGGCAGAAGAAATGAATATGTTAACAGCAGCTACAGAATCAGTCACATCACCAGTTGCGGATACAACTCAATCACTAGATAGTATGTATTGTTTATATCTAAATATAAATTCCTGTTCATATATGAAGTGCAACAAAATGAATTCTTATTGCAGATTCAGCTGGTTTATCACTCGATGATGATAATAATATAACAATGGAAGCCGTAACCATGGATTGGAATGATATATGTACCAAATCTGATATTTCAGGTGATAAGCATTCAATTTCTTATTTTCAATATTCGAACCGTAATAATATTATTACTGTACTGTAATGTACTTCATGATTCGTTACTTATAGGTCTAAAAAGTTATTTCGATAATTTCCTGAAAGGTAACATTTATATTCTTTTGAAAACATTTTTATTTCATATATAATTCTGCATTTTAATTCTTTTAATATTTTTAACTTATAGAGTTCATAAAAGAATCAGAAGATCGCATGAAAGGTAGTATTTTAATATACTTGCACTACAAATTTTTTTATTTAACATAAAATGCTATTTCTCGTATATTTTTTGTTTTAGGTTTCAAAACCAAACAGAAAAGTATATGTCAGGATATTAAAAATATTGATATAAAAATTACTAACATGCAGAAAGACGTGGATGATATTAAAACATATATTGCTGAAAATAGACAATTTGCCGAAAATGAGAACATTATCACACTAGATAAAATCGTGGAGAAATATGAATTATCTTTTCCAATGAAATCACTTGAAGATTTTAAATCTTTTGATGAAAAGCTTACTGAAGACTTATATGATGATCTGGTAATAAATTATTTTTCTGTAAGTCATCATACCCTTAATTGTACTATATTTATTTTAAATGTTTAATTTTTCCAGAAAAAGTTCTTCATATGCAGCACAAATACCAAGATACAAGAGTTGAAGAGCTGTACTCAACTTTTCAGGAGATTTTTCGCACGCGAGCTTATGATCACGTTCACGGCTCAAAAAAAAGCAAAGGCAAAGAAGCTGTTTTCAAAGACACAAGATTTTTTGCATGCTATTTTGGTAAAATAAATTTTTTTTATAAATTATATTTCTGTATTAGTTACGTTATAGAATTGTTTTACTTAAATTATTATTGACCGATGGCAATTTAATTTTTTTTTTGTTATAGAATCTATGAAGCATGTTTATGCTAAAATAAAAGTCGTGACAGACATTGACCTGCTTAAATTGATTGGTATTGTAATTAACAATGCCAATGACTGGGATGGCTTTCGATTAAAGAGAGCTAAACTAGAGGATAAGAATCCTGAAGATTAGCTTCTTACTTACAATTTTTACTTATATGATTAGCTTCTTTCATTTAAAGATGATTGTTATAGAACAAATTGTATTTTTTTAATTTTCTAATAAAAACAGTTCCTTAACATTTTCCTCTTTTATTTATTTTTTAGTATAAAACCATCTGTGGAACATTAAGCTTAAATAAAAGCCTGTATACAATGATAGGCTTCAATTTTTCGGTACCTCAGCTGTTGCTGAACAGAGCCGGATCCATGCCGGATACGTGCTGTGGAAATTTTGCCACTTCCGGCATTTTCTCCGGGCCGAAAGATAACCCCATTACAAGGTGCATCCGGGCCATATCCGTTTGCCAGATCAGGCCCGGACGCGTAACTTCAGGCAGCGGATCCGGACCAAGTCGCTGCCGTAAAAACAATTTCTACTCGGGCGCCTTATTCCTGGGTACACGTTAGTAAAATGTTAAAATAAATCATTGCCTTGAGGATGGAATCCCGGAGTTACCTACACCGGTCTTAGATTCCAAATAACACCTCTCTCGTGGATGAAGATGATGAGACTCACTGGTACGGCATCAGAGTGAAAATATTTAAGTTTCTTGCTGTGTCGTGTTGTACTGTTGAAGGTTCGAGTGAGAATGAATATGGCTTCCGTACACGACAAACATGTGCGTGAAACCGGTACTTGACAAGATAAACTCAGTAACGCATTTGTATAAACGTAATGATATTACTGAGTTTATGTGCGCGCAGACGCGACCCCAGAACACCCGATCGTAGCCGAAGTGTATGCGTAAAGTGAGACTGACAGAGAAAGCGCGACTCGCACGAGATCCGAAGCGAGAAAGTAGGCGGAGCTAGTACGCACTGACGTACTATGTACTCGAGGCTCTTGCAATTCAGTACAGACCCGTACCTACAAAAAATAAAATATAAGGCGCAAGTGCCCAAAATGCTCGGAGACGAGACGGAATAATAAAAAAAAAATATACATTTCAACCGAAGGACCAGGAATTTGACCTTGCAAACTATTTTACTAAAAAAAGTTAAAGAAAAAGTTGTAGATCTTCTAAAAATACCTTTTATTTTCACTTACATCAATCAGATAATGAAAATAACTCAATATTACAGCCACAAATCGATTTTTCACAGCTTAAAAACTCATTAGTTGTCATAAAAATTTGCGCATGAAAATGTTGAATGTAAAAGTTGTAGACATTTTTAGAATTTTACTTTTTACAGTGGCAAACATTTTTTGACATTTTTTGACAAACAATAACCCTAGAAGCGATTTTTTAGTACCAAAAGCAGTACAGTGAAATCGTAAAGCGCGAGCGTCAGCGGTCGTGCCTTATAAGCAAAACGCGAAGCGTTTGCGCACCATCGCAAAGCGGTGGAGCGCTAGGTTTTTGTTTTGCGACGTACTCAGACTTTATCGACTCTCGCCTGCTTAGTGTTGTTAGTCTGACTATCTGTGTTTACTTTTCTTGCGGAATCATGGCCTTCACCTTTTTTGAGAACGGCGGTGTCAAGTTGCAACGGCATGAATGCTTCCATCTTACGGAATTCATAGAATTGACTCATCTTTCGTTCTTTCTCTAATTTTAACGGCAGAGTATTAATAAACCGTCAAATTTTTGATTGAAAACTTTCATGAAATAATCTAATAGTTATAAAAAAAGTACGTCACAATAATGAAAATGGATTTTTTATATTCAGATGATGATTTAAGCACTTGTATCCGTCAGCCACTTTAACTACTTGCATCAAGTGCATGTACTCTATTTTTTGGATCGAGCACGAAGAGCACGTGACGCCAGAAAAAAAGCGTTAGGTTAGGTATTAAATATGCAAAACTATTTACCTTTTCGACGGGTAACGAGTACAAACTTTATAAAGGATATATTAAAAAGTTGCACGTTTTACTCAAAAAGAAAGCGTACAGTGCAGCGTTGCACGTGCCTTGTCTTCGCGTCGGTCGGGCGACAACTTACACGTAGAATACGCTTTCTTATTTCGATGCACACTGTACTATTTTTCTGCTGTACAAAAATAGTAAAAATTTTTTTAAATTCTTAAAATCATTGAAATATATTGTGTTCGGAGGGAGTAAAGTGGACTTTTTTAGACCAAGTATGGGGTTTTCAGTACGAATTGAAGCATAGTAGCAGACGAGTATTGCAAACACACGAGGTCAAAAAGCGCGCTTAGCCCTTAGTGCACATCATATTTTTTATAGCGAATGTACTGATTTTTGCGTGTTTTGGGGTTACAAAACACAAATACATATACACTATATATGTATAATATATAAGTATATGTTAATTGTTTTGACCTTTTTTAAATGTGGGCAAAAAATTGATTATTTTGCTATGACCGCTTATTCTTTTTCCAGTTGGCCAAAATGGTCACTTTAAGCTCGTTTTTTAGGTCAAGAAAACTCAGGAATCATGCATGCGTTACAAAAAAATGTTTTTATATCTTTTTTTTTCTCGATTTCTCCTCCACGTTCTATCGAAAATATTATCGCGACAAATCAAGATAAAGTTTACATAGAAAATAATCATGCTAGGAATAATGCAAATTTTTTAAACCGAATGTCATGTTAATACTTGTACAATTAATTGCGCAATTTTAATTGAAAAAATTGAAAAATCCATAGCTTCTTCTACTAATTATTACTCAACTAAAATTTAATGTAAGTTTAATTTCAAACTTATTTATTTTTGAAATTAGAATTGCAAGGTGAAGGTTGTATGTAATAAACTAGTATATTACGATACTAGTGCAGTGAAGTAGTTTCACCCTCGTGGGGACGTTATCGTAAACATAATAACTTACCCGAGCGAAGCGTGAAATCCCTTTATCCCCCTAGTATCGTACGATATTTTATGAGACAACGTGCGTAAAGCAAGATTTAGTGAGTACATTTTTGCGTGCAGCTAATCAAGGTTTACGTCACGGCGTGTCATAACATATGATAAATGCGCAACCTTTGAAAGGTACTTATTTAATAATTAGATAATGCAGTTTTACATGCTATTAAAAATGCAACCATGAAATTAAGAGGGCGAATAACATGGGTAAACCAGCAGTTATCCCTTGATAAAATGTGATCTATAAAAAGTGAAGCCGAGTAAACGAGATGTAATTATGTGTTTTTAGAAAGACGCCAAATTCTAAAATTTCAGGTTTTAGGTTTTACGCACGCAGAGCATGTTCAAAAGCATCTAGTGCAAATAATGAATAAATGAATTTATTTATTTAAGTTGTTTTATGGCGTGATGGAGGGGCACGTCTTATAAATTCGGTAGTAACTAAAGTCTTCGGTACAGCTAACTTTACAGTAACCACTAATGATAGTAGCTTTTATGGTCCTGATACCTTTATTGTAGATTTGCGTAAAAATTTTAATTTACGTTGGATAATTTATTTATAAATAAACCACACGTATTATGTTAAATTTCGAATGAAGATAAAATAATAACATAATGCTTTTTACACAAAAATATAATAAATAATTGATTATTTCAATTTATTTTAGTAAATCGTAAGATAAATTGTAACATTTGGTTTAAATAATTTTTTATATAAACTTTATCATGATATAAGGGCCTATTCCTGCACGTAAAAAAACATGGTGTGTAACAAATAAAAGTGGGTTTCTAAAACTTAGATAATTATTTGATCAGCTTAGATAGGTCATTTTTCTGCAAGTTGTACAATAGTATATTAAGCGACTAGGAAAGAAAATTGTTTTTCTCTAGCGCCAGTGATGATTTTAGCACAAGTGCTTTTTTTCTCTATTTCAACATATCTTGTTTTTTTTTTTTTTTTTTTTTTTTTTTTTTTTTTTTTTTTTT
>QLSS01000247.1:131299-184963 GCA_024372645.1 Trichomalopsis sarcophagae
TTTTTTTTTTTTTTTTTTTTTTTTTTTTTTTTTTTTTTTTTTGTATAAGAACAAGAAAAATAGGCCCTATTGATGTATGGGGATAAATGAGAAATTTATAACTTTATGACTCTTGTGACTAGAATTTCAAAAATTTATTAAAATTTCCAAAGACTTTTCCTGTTGCTGCGGGAGAAACTCGATTTTCCATTCATTATTGATTGACATCAAAAGGCCTTTATTCATGTGTTAAAAAAATATTAATTTAATTCAATCTTTCTTTTCAAACAGGATGTTATGGACGAACTTGCTGATATACGAGAAAAAAAAAGAAAAGCTACTCTGGAGCAAAGACGCTCATTCTTCGTCCGTATGGTGTCTGATCCTGCGATCCAGCCTGGTTTTACTAAAACACCAAATCGTACAAAACTAGACAATCAAGCAACAATTGGGGGGCTCACTTCAAATGTGCAACCATCCGCGTAAGTTAAAACTTGTATAATTTTATTAAATGATGCGAAAATTTTTTATTTTAATCATGCAATTTTGGATGAGTTCGATTCGTCATTTGATTAGTTGATTTAAAATTTTTAAAATTAAAATTTTTAGTATAATACACGCTTTTACAGGGTAGTTTGTTCGACATTTTCCGACTAGTATGGTGATTTTTCGCTCAAAACTGGCCGGAAAGTGGCGAACATTTCTACCAAGAAAACGCACTGTTTGGTCAATATTGGATGCAATATTGGTCTTTCGTACTTACAAGGATACTTACCAAGCTCTGGGAATAGGATTCCGCTAAGACTTTCAGAGAAGTTATCCGGTACCCTACAACAAGATAAATCACTTGTAATTCGATATGATTGGCCTTTCTTTGCGAGTTATAGTTAATTTTAGTCAAAATCTCCAGAAAATATAAGTCGTTTCAAACAAGTTTAACTTTTGAGGCACTTTTTCCAGACATTATTATATGAAATAAACTTAAAGGACAAAGAATTTCCAATTGATTAAGGTAATTTTCAGAGTTAAAATCATGCGTGGTAGCGCCACGAAGTCAAGTTAAGAACCAGATGGAGCCGCGTTGCCCGTGACACTATTTACTGCTATATTGGTGTTCAGATTGAAACGGTCACGACATTTCTCGGTCCTGGAGTGTAAGATATATTAATCTTATTATAGAAAAGCAGTGAATATTTACTTAATCTGTGTCGTAATTTTGACGACAGATTCAGAATGAGTTTAATTTATAATTTTTTATAATGATTTTTTAAAATAGTAGTTCAGGTCCGGGATACCATTTAGTGAGGATTCATTGCAAATAAAAAGATTTTTGTTCTTTATAACCAAAAGTAAGTATATTCAAATAAATATACTATAGAATATTGCGTAACTATTGCATATATTCTAAATATTACATAAATCAAATAAGTAAATCTAAATCCGCTTTAATTCTTACAAAAATAAATAGATATACAGATACGCTTAAGCTTGAGTTATCTGATAGCTCGTGTTCGAAAATTTTATAAGTTTTTATTCGGTAATGAAATTGTTCTAATAATAAGTTAGTTGTGACAAGAATCGGGAATTTTATAAGTATAGGACGGATACGCGTTATGATGCGATATCGTTGCCCATCTTGAAATTTTATAAGTATAGAAATATTTGAAAATATTCTAAGTTGTTTACCGGCTCAAGGCATAAATTGCTCAAGAGCAGATACTTTAGTTGTGCTGGCGCTTAAGTTGTGCTTCGGCTAGTGAGCTGGTACGGGTCGTGCGGGTCCTTATATAGGCCTCGGAGCGAGCGGAGATCGTGCCGCCTAAATTACTTTCACATTCATACATTCACACAGATATTCACACCTATATACAATAACGATTCATACTAATACATTATAATACGCACGCGCTGCGCCGCCGCTCAGCTACTCCTATTCTTGCGCCGCTGCTCTCGCCGCTCGGTATATACATATATATGGCGTGTGTTGCGCGCTCTCCCTCTTCTGCTGCTGCTTTCTGCTACTGCTCGCCGACTCGTGGCGCTGCTGAAGTTGCGCTGTCAGCTGTAGTGCGGGTCTAACTGAAAGTGGGGGAGCGCGATACTCGCGTAAAATCTAAAAATGTATTAAAAAAAAAATCTTAGTTTTTTATCCTGTATGATTTTTCAAACGGAGCTTGTACGGGGCGTTACACGATTTTTCATTACATAGAAAAAAATTCCTATCATTGCTGTCCTTAATTTTTTGACTTACTAGCATGTTTTTTAAGCTAAACAATGTTATTTAACAAAAATATTTGCAAAAAAGTCGTATCGTGTCATTATTAAGCTGAGTGTTCGTGGTCATTGATAACTGAACCGAGGAAGTGAATCGCGTGATTGTTCCTGCATATATGCAAATATGGTTCCACGGTCGCTGTTCGAGCATGGTGTCTACGAGCTCAAGGTTTTTAATTAAGAGTTCGAAATATAGTATGCACCCTAGATTTTCGCAACCGTGTATCACTATCGGCCACAGATGCAGTATCTGGGACAGTTAATAACGGAGTCCAGACAGTGCACACCGTACTGCCAAAATGTTCAAATTAGTTATGTGTAGTATCTAGCTGCATGTGGTCGCCGATTACGTAGTCGATATAGTGCACTCTGTAACTTAAATTTTCTAAATGTAAAAACTGATTTTGGACACCAACACCTATGAAGCATTTTACCTAGACCCCGCCATCGGCAATCTCATGCTCCTGAATACCATACACGGGAGATATTGATATAATCTTAGTAAAAATTCAAGTGAGCACGATCTAAACCTCATCATTGATCACTCTAGGCATCTAGATACCTAGATTCTATCCATAAAAAATGTCTGTTTGTACCTGTTGTATTTTTGACTGCAAAATCAATACTAATCTATCTTTCTATTTATATAGTTAATAGAGTTATGAACTTGACTTTTTTTTAATCAATCTCAGTTGTGTTTTGCTTCCTCCAAGTAGAAGCTTTGTAATAGTAAAATTTGAATGTACGTGAACGTACGCGACCGTACGTAGATGTAAGTAAATGTATATTATTAAACAATTATACGGTAAATAGTAAATGTATTATAATATTCATTATTACATTATAATACTTATTATTACATTTTAATGATACAGTTGAAAACTGGCTGATAGTACATTTGATTTTGAAAATGAAAAAATATTGTAACAAAAAAAATGTAATAATCGTATTGCGCGTCTATACACTAATGGTATATCAGCAATTACCATTACTTTATCAAAAACATTATATTTCAGACAATACAAGAAATATAAGTAACAATATATGTAATAATAACCAACCAAATATGTATGAAAAAATTGAAAATTGTAATTTATTAGGATATGGTCCTACTGAATAAAAACAGATGACAATCAACTGATTATTAGATAATAATTAGCTGATAATCTGCTGGTAATAATGCTAAAACGTCAGCTGATTATCAGGTGATATCAGCTTAATATTTTTATTTAAGCTGATAGTTACAACTATTCGTTAATATAAGATAAAATGCAAATGATTATGACGAGGAACGTTGTTAACTCGTCATAACCTTCCAGCATACAATTATTATATTATTTAATGTAAATCAGTTACATGTTACAGCGGCGGCAAAGCAGCGAGAGGGAGCACACCACGACAGTGAGTGGGGAGAGAGAGAGAGAGCGAGAGCTTCGTGGGCGACACTTAGGACGCGCGCGGCAGATTCGTTCGGACTAGCTAATTGAGCGTATGAGACTTTTGCTGGATCACGCAATTTGGAAAGCGAGCTTTCGTTAATAGATTTGAGTGTGTGTGCAACCGGTGAATTTTGTCACTATATCACAGATATCTTCGAGGCCTCTTTGTACGTCATCGCCTTGATTTGATTCAACCTGCAACTACGCCTGCGAAGGAGACGTCTTGGGCTTGAGCATTCCCGAGAGCGAGCGAGAACTACAAACCGTAAGTGTCAGCTCTCTGATTCTCTCTCTCTCTCTCTCTCTCTCTCTCTCTCTCTCTCTCTCTCTCTCTCTCTCTCCCTCTCACTAGCTCTCTCCCGATCTTTGACTACGTCGCTTACCTGCATCTCGCACACCCACGTGTGTGCTCGTGTACTCTATTTTGAGTGCGGACAATATATTGGCCTATTTTGTAAATCTAACGATTGAGTTCGGAGTCATTTCTGCGAACCCGCTTCCCGTCTTCTCTAAACTAAGTTCCCTGCCGCCTCCGCGGGCACGCGTATTGCTTCACGATACTCGTGCATGTAAGCTGCAGCTAGACATATTTGATCTTGGCCAGTTCACTGCGAGCCTCGAGTGCATCCCGAGAAAACGAGACCTTGTCTCGATTATTTCGAGGTGATAACCACGACAGCAGTTGCATTGCACGCAGCTAACGTCTGCGCGACTGCTGTCGAAAGCTTTACCCCGTTATATGATAATCAGCTGATTATCAGGTGATTATCAGGTGATAATTATCAACGAATTTTAAACCATTAGTATATTTGTTCGAAGTTGTTTTAAATTAATAAAATTTATAAAATTCACATAATGAGAGCAAATACGGTTTTTCCATCCAGATAATAACACGAAAACACTGGTTGTGAGCTACAACATTATTATTTTTTAATAATTTAATTTAAACAAAAAATTTTTTAACTGTTAAAGTTTCCTTAACAAAGTAATGCTTACTGAATATGTAAACTAATTTAAAATGTAATTATTAAATAAATACACTTACGTACGCTTATGCACAAGCGAGTATTTTTTAGAACAGTCAAATTTTACGTATAAAACTTATTTTATCTCTGAAATGTATAAAGCTGTACATATTTGTATTAATGAGTATATCCCAGCAATTTTGTGTACGGTCAAGTACGTTGGCCGAATTCCATCTAAATCGTAATACTGTTGAAATTTTCCATACGGGTTTGCATACGTTTTTAGAAAATATTCGTTTGTGTATTTATTTATTTGAGAACTATATGAAAATAAAACCTTTCTTAAAAGGTAAAAGGTAGGCAAGTATAAACTGGATTTTAGTAGTGTAGCTGCTTTATTATGAATAATGTTGTGTTTTACTAAATTTGAAAGATGTTATAAATTTATTTGACAATGTTATTGATTTTTATCAAATTAAACAATTTACATTAGGAACTATCAACTGACGGGTTTCTCAAGTATGCTCATACTAGTATAGAATACCGCCAGTAAATTGACAATGACGTTAGGAAAACATTGAAATTATAAATCGTATTAAAGAAAAATTTAATAAATTTATTCCAAATACGTAATTACCATTTAACTATTTGATTTCATATACATTTTTACCTTAGTTTGTTATTAATATAAATAATTATGTGAATTAATTATATCATCATCAAATAAACAATTAATAGTAGATAAAAACTAGTTTTTACTTGCTTACCTTTTACCTTTTGAGAAAGGTTTTATTTTAAAGATTTCACGAATTTTCAAGGGTAATCAATTATTATAATAAAAACTATCCTCTTCATAGATATATTACATTAAACCTCACTAACTTAAAAGAAAATCATCAAACTAATGTTAAAATAGTAGGTATTAGTTTTAGTTCTAAAGCAACCGTCAAATAAGATTAGTAAAATAAATAGATGTACACGCTAGAATCTCCACAGCAATACCTACAACCAGTAACCAAGCATACCTCATAAACAACGGAGTGATAAGTGACCCCCGGAACCCTTGACCACCCTGGGCACTAGGTACCTAGGAGGCCGTTGCTGTCGCAATATTCTTGTTTAGCGACCCCATAAACTCTCGAGTAGCAAAGCTAGATTCATTTTAATAAATACTATGCATCGAATGCGTCATTTTATTATATATACATTTTATTTCTAATTTGATTTGATTTTTTGCACCATGGAAGTTTTGAGGATAAAAACGGAAGTTGGGAGAAGAAAAAAACTTGAAAAGAGAAACACAACACAAAATTTTAGTCAGCTATAGAATGATAACGGATCTTTCATTTTTTACGAAACTTTTTTTAATTAAAAGTTCTTTTAATGTCTTTGAAAGTAATATTGATTCGTCTTATAAAACAACGTATTTGAATCAGATATGAATGTTTGAATATTTTGTAGAGGTTAGAAAACTCATTTCAAAAAATATAAAGTTGCGGTGCGCCCAACAGCCCGTATAGTATTTATATATGCCATCGGGGGCGCTACCGCGCCCCTTGATACATAAGCCTTTGTAAGGTTTCCCGTAGAGGCAAGCAAGTTGCCTGTACATTGGTATGGTACAGTAATTGACAAACTTAACTTATATACTTAAAAACTTAAACTAGTATTTTACATAATCTTTCTTATTATATTATGATACGTAGAAGTTGAACTTATATTTCTAATTTAATTCATTACTTTCAAGTTTCTTATGGAATCCTTTAATTTATTTTCAATGACTTTTTCAACTGTTAGCTCTTTGAAATCAGTAGAAAGTAAGTTGAAGATTTTCACAGCCATGTAGTAGCTGTTTTTCTTACTTATAGTTTTATTAATTTTTGGCAACGATACCCTAATAGCACATAATATTTCAAAAGATTTGCATATTTTAAAATGTTTTAGAAACATTTTTAGAACAATGTAAAATAGATATTTTCATAAAATATATGACCCACAGTGTTATAAAATAGTTTTAAAATATGTGATTGTAAATATTAAAAGAAAAATATTGAAAAATATTTTAAGAATATTTTTTTCAAATATATTTTGTTTGATTCAGACATATTTTGTGAAGATTTTTATAATCTTGCAGAAATATATTATTAAAATATTAAATTTATTAAAATATTTGCATAAATCACTATAAAAGATATCTAAAACATATTTTTAAATATTCTGTAAATATTGCTTAGAACATTTTAATTTCGTTCATAAAAAATATTGAAATGAAATATTATGAAAAATGTTGAAAACATATTAAAATAATGTTTTTTACAAATATTTTAAAGGTTAATAAAATATTTCAAATAAATATTTAACTACAAGTTTGATACATTTTCTTTCAAAGATTTTATAATGTTGCATTCATATTTTATTCAAATATGTACAATAATCTTTATAAAATCATTTTAAAATATCTTATTAATTTTTATAGGAAACATTTAAATTTGGTGTACAAAAACACAGGTATACAATATTATAAAAAATGTTAAAAACATTTTAATATTATGATTTTTAGACATATTTTGTAAGGCTAGTATAATATTTTGGATAAATAATAAATTACGAGATTAAGATCCATTTTCTTTTCAAGATTTTAAAACATTTTATAAATATTAGTCAGATACTTTTTTTATTTGGTAGAGGCAACATATACTGATAAAGTAACATAGATTGATAAGTTTGTATAAAAACATTTAGGAAGTGTGTTTTGATGCATTTTAAGTAGAAATGTAGTGGTTTTGTAAAATATCCGTACAGACAGATGTATGTGTGTGACAATGTGTTGATGTAAGCAGGCTGGTTGGGATGGCCTGGAAAGGCCGAGTAAAGAGAAGGAGGCGCGCTCGCTCGTTGTGCTACGTAGCCGCAGGTGTCTGTGGAGTTCGCTCCCTGGAGAGGCCTGCTGTAAAGCAGGCGGTAAGATGGCTGGCAGGCGGGCAGAAAGTGCCTGCTGAGGCTTCCAGTCCTTGACTTCTTCGTTGCCTAGAGAGCGGACACTGCTCGGACCTCTCTAGGTCGACTCTTGGATCGAGTCTGGACGAGGGAGGGCCGCCCAACCCGGTGTAGGTTGCACCACCCAATTTGTAAAAGGGGAAAATGGGGGGGGTCTTTTTCTTTGTATTGTTACGGGGCCTATCCCAAATAGGGATCGGTCCACTCAGAAATGACTAAGAAGCGCGGAGCGCTTTAGTCAGTGGTCGTGAGGTCGACCGCCACCGAGGCCATGGGCTCCGTCTTTTCCTCGACCAGGAGTGCCTTCCCTAAGGGGATCGATAATGGGATCTTGAGGATCTCATTAGCGATGACTCTGGGTTTGCGGCGTTGTCCCGGGGATCTGGGAGCAGTCGGCCTTCTCTTCGTCGGCGACAATTTCCCTGCCGTCGGCCTTCCCTTCCGTGGAGAGATGCCGATGCTCTTGCGCTGTGTCGTTTGCGCAAACTGCTTGGCCGCTATCTTCTGATTGATGATCTGTAGCCACTAGCCGTGTGGCCGGAGCCGCGGCTGCTGGAGTCGGGATGGTATAGGCGAAGGTCTCGAAGGTCCGAATCAGTCGTGATCCACGCTGGAATATCTATTAACTGTTGATGTTCCGGCCATTCGGCGTTCAGCATGTTGGATGACGACTCTGGGGTGTTTGGCCTATGCCGAGGCGTCAACGGCGGATCCGTCTGAGCACTGTTGTGCCGGTGATCTGGAACGGGTTCAGTCTGGGCAGCGACATCGGCAGTGAGAGACTTCCTGTGCTGGCAACGCTCTAAGATGAGCGCTCGGTTGGTCTTAGCGAGCAGCAGGTGTAATAGCTCACACTCGGCCCTCAGCTGCCGAAGGGCTTGAGAATCCGGTCTCGACATTCACCGAGTTAGCGCTGAAAAGTGCTGGTTAGGAAAGGAGGTAAGAAATACACGAAGTGTTTTTCTTTAATAACAAAAATCAGATTTATTGCGTTAGAGTGTATTTGTGCAAGTTGCCTAAGCTCCGTGGTACCACTCAGTCGCGGTCTGATGCGGGTGGGAGGGATGCCTCGGCCTGGAAACCGGCGCGCTTATATGCCTTCCAAGGCGCTGCTCCTCTTTGGGGAGTACGGCAGCGTCAAATCGCCCCGTTACGAGTTATTGAGAAAGTTAAGGTTGATCTCCACTAATTTTTTGCCAAAAACTCGAAAATTTTTTTATTATATATTTTAATTGCTTATAGTTTTATGAACATTTTAGACCATTATGATGTAAAAACTCAAAGTTATACGAATGTTATAGGCAGTTTAGTAAAATATTTAACATTAGATTGCATACAAAAATATAGCTTTAAACGCATTTTTTTCGTAACTTATTTGTTTGACTTCATAAAGTTCCTTGCGCAAGGTATTTATATTAATCCTTTTCAAATTTTTTACACTCATAGTTTAAAACATTTTGAAAAGAAGTTAAAATTTCTTTGGGAATGAAGAGTCCCAAGGCTCGTTCGATGGGAAGAAGGTAGAGAGAGTTGCGTTTCGTCCCAGGTTACCATCGTGGACTCGTCAGTAAGGCATCCGATGGTAACCCTGCCTCAGACGCGCAAGGTGTCGGTAAGGATGTTTGGTTCGGGAGATGCTGTGTCTCTTATAGGAACCGAGAGCGGATCCTACCGCTTGCGAGAGACAGGCAGCGGGACACGCCATCTATGGGTAAAGTGGCGCGTCGCCACCGGAGCCCCCACCAGTGACAAGGTCGGAGTATGCGACGATTGAAGTCACGATGATGGAGGATGCGTGTCCCGGAGGAAACATGCGAGGTTGTGCGTGTGTCGGATCACGTCGGGGTCACCACATTGGGAATGAAGAGTCCCAAGGCTCGTTCGATCGGAAGAAGGTAGAGAGAGTTGCGTTTCGTCCCAGGTTACCACCGTGGACTCGTCAGTAAGGCATCCGATGGTAACCCTGCCTCAGACGCGCAAGGTGTCGGTAAGGATGTTTGGTTCGGGAGATGCTGTGTCTCTTATAGGAACCGAGAGTACTTTACTATGGGTAAAGTGGCGCGTCGCCACATTTCTATTTAACGTATCTGTTCTGGAAAAATTTGTTTAATTATGAATATTATTGATTTATGAGTTTTTTTTGAAGAATTTTAATGTTTAATGAATTATTTGTTTATTATAGATGAACAATAGCAGTTCTCGTAATTTTATATTCAAGTTAAAGAGTTGTATGTGTATGATTTTTTTCCATTATTATATAGATTTTCTTCATTTTCACACGATACTGATATTACTTTAATTATCGATTCTTTTATAGGTAATTGATTATTATTCTTTTTTTTTTTGTTGATTTTCCAATACAGCTATGTATCATTCTTCTTAGTCCATTTAATGCATGCTTTGAATTCTGCAATTCCAAACATTTTTATTTATTTATTTATTTCCAGAGTAAGTACAAAGATATTTATCGTTTATATATATAAACATTACATAAACGTAATCCAGCAGAGGAAAAATTTCCTGTTCGCCGGCCTGGAATACAATAATAACTACTTCTTAATATAATATTGATACTTAATAAACTAGATAAAATAAAATATAATAAAAACTAAAGCTAAAAATTTTGTAGTAGTTTCGCTGATTACAATTCTCTTCATTTTAACAATTGTTTTTGATCCATTTTTTGATTCTAATCTTTCTACTGTTGTTGCTTGTTAACTCCTTAAGTTCTTTTGGTAATTTATTAAAAGTTGTTAAAGCTCTTATATAGCTATTTTTTATGCTTATTTTTCTGCGACGTTTGGGAATTTGTATACTTTTGTGCCTTCTGATTTTATCTGATTTTAAATAATTATTCTGTAGTTCTATGTAATGATATATTAGTGCTTCGTATGTAAATATTTGTTCCAAATTTAGTGGGTGATTATTGACTATGACATTATTGTTGTTTTTACTATTTTAAATTGTTTATTCTGTAGACTTTGCAGGCATCTAATTGTACTTGAGTATGCACCTCCCCAGGCTATTATGCCATAAGAGGTGATGCTATGAAATAGTACATAATATAGCATTTTTAAATTTTCTGCAGACATAATTCTTGATAGTTTGTAAAATAGAAAAGTTAAATATTTAGTTTTGTTGTAAATGTAACTAATATGAATATTCCATTTCATGTTGCTGTCGAAGATGACTCCGAGATATTTATCAACTCGTTTTATTTGTTTTCCATGTATATTTATGTTTAGATTCTTTGGAGTACTAGTAGAGGTATTTCCAAATTCTATGTATACAGTTTATTCTGCATTTAGCGATAAATCATTTAATGCTAACCAGTTAGCTATCTTGTCTAGGCGATTATTCATTTTTATTTCAACCTCTTGCCAGACATTGGCTGCTCTTATAACTGCAGTGTCATCAGCAAAGGATAACATTGATTTGTTTGGCATTGTGTTTAGGAGATCATTTATGTATATAATAAAGAGTAGTGGTCCAAGAATAGTTCCTTGAGTTACTCCCATGCTTAGAGTATTGAAATGGCTTATTTTGTTGTTTACTTTTACCCTTTGTTTTCTGCTGCTTAAATAGTTCTTTATAAGTTCATGACTGATTCCTCTAATTCTGTAGTTATACAGTTTGTCAAGAAGAATTTGGTGGTCAACCGTATCAAACGCCTTGGCAAGATCCAGGAAAGTGATTGCAATAGGACTGCTTATGTCGAGCTGATTATAAATTTGATTCGTTATATAGTAGAGAGCATCTTTGGGACTTTTGTTTTTCCTAAAAAAACAAACTCTTCTTTTGCTTTAAATATGATACTGTTGAGTATTTTTATATAATTATAATACTCTTCCTTTTTTGTTGTGTTACTGAGATCACTTTTCCATCTCTTATGCGATTCCTCCTTTTTATTGCACGAATTTATTATTGCTGGAGTTATCCAATCTTTTCTTGGCTTCATCTTGTTATATTTATTATTTTTCACTTTATATTCTGATTTCTTTGTGCAGGTTTCGATTTTTGCGATTAGTTCATTTAAAGCTGGATTTGGATCAGGCATTAATAATATGTTGGACCAATTTACGCTTCCTGCAACTTTCCTTAGCTTGTTATAATTTAGCTTATTATATTCATTATGAATAGGGTGATTTTTGATACCCTTCAATGATACCATTATTGGGTAATGATCATTGAAAGGTACACTAAGTGTGAAAGTTTTGTATTTTATCCTGTTTAGTTTAATAAAAAAATTATGTATGCAAGAACTCTTATTTATATTTGTAATTGATGGTCTTGTTATGCTGTTTATGCCCTGGCAGTTCCCATTCTCTAGAAGTATTTGCAAAAATTCCTGGTCTATTATATCTTGATTTAAAATGTCACAATTACAATTATTAATTTATTTTTAATTTTCTTGTTTAGTTTTGTAAGGTTTTTGATATTTAATAAGAATTCTGTCTTGTAAATATCATGTGATCTATAAATTAACGACAACGTGATTTCTTGATTGTTTGTTAGAGTAATTGTAGAGTTAATTATCTTAAGACTATTTATTTGAATGACTTCTATTGTTTCAATTAAGTTATCACTTATATAAATAACTACTGCATCTGATTTATTTAATCTACTATCATTGTAGTACATTTTACAGCCTGCTATATTAAAAATTTAATATTTTTCAAGATTCCAAGTTTCAGTACAAACAATTATACGCGGTTTTTCTTCTTGGCTCTTTAAAAAAACAAACAGTTTCTTATAATTAGCATTTAGACTTCTTATATTTATACATAAGATTATGTCTTTATCATTTATTAGGTGCCTATTTTATGCATTTGTATTATCACAATTGTATTCTTGGCTAAGAATATCCTTTTGAAAGGCTATCCATTCGTTTTTTTAGTAGGCTTAGGTAGTAATGTTTGTATTGGTAATGGTGCCAGCTGATGTAGTGCTTGTGTTTCTTGTTCTATTACGCATTACCATTTGTCGAGTAACAGTGCGCTCTACTTTACCGAAATATCTTGGGTAAGTAGGCTGTATTGGGTAGTCTGTCATTTCAATAAATTTCTTTATTTTGACTTTCAGAACTTCACAATTATCACTATCTATTGCACTATGCTTAGTATTGTAATTTGTCTTATATTTTTTATTACTAAAATCACAGTTAGGGCATTTAATAGTTTCAGTATTGCACTGCACAGCTGAGTGGTCTCCCGCGCATTTGTAACATGTGACCGCATTCTTACAGTTTTTGACACTATGCCCAAATCTTGCACAACTGTAACATGGATTTGTATTTATAATATCAAAAACTCTACAGTTTTGATACCCAATGAAAAGTCTGTTTTTATTTTCCTTTATATGTTTATAGATTGCTGGTGTAACCTCTATTATTCCACTCATAGTTATAGTTTTCACGTTATCATACATGTGTAATATTTTACATTTTTCTTCAAATTCACTAAAATTTCTTTGATTGATGTCTTGTTCAAACTCACTATCATTACTATAAACTTTGTCTATATGAATCACTTTCATTGTTGGCTTTTTTATATGTTCTTTTTCTATTTTGTAGTCCTTGCTAGCCAGTTTACTGGTCAAAGTTTTTCTAATGTATTACATGAATTCCATTCTATCTTCCTTGCACATTCCTTTAACTTTCTATAATTTACATATGTTTCTGCACTTGCGCATTCTGCCTTTTAAGTTGATCGATAACTTATTATAAGCGGGAAATGATCACTAAACGGAGTACACAATTTAAAAGTCTCTATATTAACGTCTTTAGTTTGCGACGCTGTGGCTCCCAGCACAGGTGAGCAACACTTAAGGCCTTGTATGCGCCAGGATTCTTTTAAATCGTTTCTTAAATCTCTCTCTCTCTCTCTCTCTCTCCCTCTCTCTCTCTCTCGCGTTCTCCCTTTATCTCGCATCCTCTCTCTCACACACCCTCGCGAACACTGGGATGTAGCTTGGCTGGCGTAGCTTAGCAGAGACTTTCTCCTTGCCGTGGCTGGGCTGGCTTGACCGTGTCCCTCTCTCTCCCTTACTCTTTCTTTCTCTCTTGTAGCTATAGAGTGGTTGACCTGACACGCTGATCACTCAGCGCGTTGATGGATCGGCTAGTTCTCGCGGCACGAAAACACCTCACTTGTGAACGCTCTCTGGGCTAAAGTCTGTCGACAGTGGAATTTGCACAAAAACTGTTTATTGACGTTATTTATAACGTCTTATGTGAGAAAAAATATATCATGATACTATCCTGATAATATCTTAAAAATATTTGGCCAGGAGAAAGTAAGATTATGAGTCGCAAATAGATGATATCCAGGTCTTCAGGGTCGCTGATGTCGGGATTCAGGGTTAGCATATAGAAATGAATTTTTCGTCGATACCTTGTAAAGGGAGGCTTTTCAAGAGAAAAACGAAATTTTCGACCATTTACATCGAATTTTAACCCATTAACGTCCAAAACAGAGAAATCGTAACTCTGTTTTCAACCGTAAATCTATCACATATTTCACGGATATATTCAAAGCAAACATACTTTTTCTTAAGTATTTTTTTCTCTACATTCCATTTCTGGTATCAGAATTGCGAAGTTTGCACTCAAAAATCCAATATGGCGACGTTTAAAAAAAAAATGCAAAATTTCGATACTTTTTTTTTTTAATCCAATTTCTTGTTGTGTTAACGTTGAGGACGGAAATTTATTTTTCAACTATGAGTACATAAATGAGTTGTACTTTAAATTCAGTTTGGTCCCGAATCCAGAAATTCAATATGGCGGCTAGAAAATGGCGCCTGAAGCGCAAAATTTTGCCCAAACTTTCATGAATTTTTTTCTCAAATATAATGCATTCGACGAAAAAATCAATAAGAATAAAAAGTGCTTAGAATCAATCAAGTAATATGTCTAAATTTTTTCACTGAGTCTTGAGCAACTTTATTATTTTTGCCAATTGGCAATTTATGATAAATTGGAAAAATTCATCGAATCGTCTCGAAAAAATTCAGATATACTTCTTGGTCAATTCTAAGTCCTTGTTATTCTCTAACTTTTTCTTATATAACACTTTGTTTTTGAGTAAAAAATCAAAAACCTTAAAAAATTTGAGTTATGCAACTTTTGGAATTGTTTCATAAACTATATTGAATTCTCAATCGAAAAAGTCTGAATTTAATTACTATATTCAATTTGCCGAATTTTGCCAAAAGCTTTTGTAATGTTTTTATCTGAATTTCAAAATAGTGAATCATCATTGAATGTTCATAAATCGATTTTGAAGAATCTTTAGTTTTTTCACTCTTTGTCTACTATACTGTTAGTGTTCTAAATATTAGCGTTAATATTTTACTTGTGCATTTAGCTTTTCAAGTTTTAAAATTGTAATGGCTCCAAAACGCCGGAGAAATGTAAGATCTCAATCAGAGTCTGAAGAAGATTATTCTGATGATAACGATGATTATAATATTTTGGTACCTAATCCAGATGATTAGGGCAGTTCTGGTCAGAGTGACGAAGATTCTGGTTCTGAATCTATTGATAACTTATTACTGAGTACATACGCAGAAACTTCTAATAATTATACGAATGATCAATTTAAATTGGAAAATGAATATATTTATAAATGGATCGACGGAGAAAAAAGTTATTCCTGCAAAGTTGAAAATCAAATATTATTATCTGATAGTCATAAGAAAGACATTAAATATATGAGTCCAGTTGACCTATTTGAGACATTTTTTTGCAAAGAAATTAAAAATTATATTATAGAATCAACTAAGATGAATAATTGCAGTCTAACAATGTCAGATTTGAATATATTTATAGGAATAATACTTTTCTAAGCATTCAATAAAAGGAAAAGTCAAAGAGATTATTGGTCTAATGATCCCTTTTTTTCTAGTGATGTAGTGAAATCGGCTATGGGACGCCGTATATTTGAAAATATAAAATCTAAGTTGAAATTATCAAAACCAGGGGATGAAGATTGCAATGATAAAGCTTGGCGAGTTCGTCAAGTCATGAATCTGTTTCGTAGAAACATAAAATTGTTCGGGTACTTTCAAACCGCGATATCTGTAGATGAAATGATGGCCAAATGCTACGCTAGAACTAGTATGAAACAGTTTATTCGCGGCAAACCAATTAGATTCGGTCTGAAATTTTGGGGTCTATGTACATTAGGTGGATTTCTATTAGATTTTGATCTATACTGTGGGAAGAATTCAATTATTGGGGATAAATTAGCCAAATGTGCTTTAGGAACTCGGGTAGTAATGAACTTATTTGACAATTTTTTTTTCAACGCTAACTTTTCGTAAAGTAGGCATTTACCATCTATACATAGACAATTACTTCACAAGCTTAGACCTTTTTGTACATTTAAGAAAAATGGGTTTACGTTCCACTGGTACTATTAGAGAAAATAGGATAAAAGAAAAAAATTATATTGATAAAAAATCAACAAGAGGCACATACGCCACAAAGCACGATCAGAAGAGCGGAATGAATTTAATTACTATTATTGATTCTAAACCGATTTCAATAATTTCTACAGCATCTAGAGTAACACCACTGTTACCCTCGAAAAGATATTCCAAAGAAGTAAAATCAAAAATAGACATACCTTTTCCTAATGCATTTCATCTTTATAATAGGTTTATGGGAGGGGTTGATGTTCATGATGGCCATTGCAATGATGTTATGCCATGCATTCGATCAAAAAAGTGGACGTGGGTGGTTTTTATTAGATTACTTGAGGCCGCTGTCACTAATGCAGTAATACTTTATAATTGTGCTAATCCAAGTCACAAAAAAAGTTCAAAAGAATTTCTGATGGATATTGTGAAATACTATCTGACTAGACCTAAAGTTGATGACATTGTTCATGAAACAGTATCCCTCAAACAACAGAAGCTCTGCTGTTGCAAGCCATGTGTCATTAGGACAAACAAATTTTGTAAAAAATGCAATAATTTTTATTGTGAAACGTGTTTTATAAAAAATCATAACAGTTCCTAAAAAAAATAAAAATTATAAAACTATAAAAAATCAAAAACATAAATAAAACCCTAATAAAAAGCGAAAAAAAAAATAACAAGATAAAAAAAAGACAAGATACTTTGACTCATTCACCTCCACGCGATTGATTCTAATCACTTTTTATTCTTATTGATTTTTTCGTCGAATGCATTATATTCGAGAAAAAAATTCGTGAAAGTTTGGGCAAAATTTTGCGCTTCAGGCTCCATTTTCTAGCCGCCATATTGAATTTCTGGATTCGGGACCAAACTGAATTTAAAGTACAACTCATTTATGCACTCATAGTTGAAAAATAAAGTTCCGTCCTCAACGTTAACACAACAAGAAATTGGATTTAAAAAAAAAAGTATCCAAATTTTACATTTTTTTTTAAACGTCGCCATATTGGATTTTTGAGTGAAGAATACGCAATTCTGATACCAGAAATGGAAAGTAGAGAAAAAAATACTTAAGAAAAAGTATGTTTGCTTTGAATATATCCGTGGAATATCTGATAGATTTACGGTTGAAAACAGAGTTACGATTTCTCTGTTTTGGACGTTAATGGGTTAACTCGGGTAGTAAATTAAAATTTTTTTTGATTTTGAGTTTGGGATTGATGCTTATGAGGTAGGTGGATTTGAGGTTTTTTTTTTAGATGAAAAATTATCACCTTCCCTTGCTTTCTTTTTATGTGATGTGCATTAAAACCGAAGCTTGAGTTTTTTTGTATTTTAGTAATTTTTTGTAATTTTAATTTGTACATGTTGAAGTTCTTAATATATCAGATTTGAAATTTTGAACGTAGTAGGTCAGTTTAGGTAAACGGATAGCACGCACGACTACCACGCTGATGACCCAGGATCGATTCCCGCCGCCGACAAAAAATTTTATTTCATTTCTTTGTTAAATAATATAATATTCATACTAAATTAATTAAAATTTATAATAATAAGTCTAAAATAAATTTAAACAAAGAAAAAAATTAATTTTTTTGTTCCGTAGTGTACATTCCTAATCGATTTAAATTACCACATTTTCACTGATTTAAGCAGTGACCGTTTCATTCATTGAACAGTCACTATTTGGCAGTTACCTACTTTTCACTGTATAAATTAGCGCATATGCACTATTAATCAGTGAAATTTCACTATTTGACATGGAGAGAGTAAATATTATTTTTAATATATATGAGGACACCATCGGCCCTACTAATTTTACTTACGTGCAACAAAATTTATACCAATGTAACTGATAGAAATGAGGGTGTTTCCTACTTGCATCGCAAAAGCGACTAGCTTAGGGGTTGAGAGAATATTAACCCGCGGCGGAATGCTCGAAGCGTGTCGACTGTTGCCGAAAGTGCCAGCGCATTCGGGCCACTAAAATGTAAGATTAGCGCAACAGAGCAAGTACTGTTCTCTCTTATGAACAAATTCAGCTACGGGCTAAACTAGCCCGCGTTTCTTGTTAACACCGTCAATGCTGTGGTAGATTACTGTGTTGTGCAAGCGTGCCCCTTTCTCCCCCTTAAATATAAGCACCGAGGACCCTGCCACTTTCCTCGGTCCGGCCTGCAGAAGTCGCCCGAGACGCTGACTAGCAGAGGCAGTGGTCCTTCAAAATCTTTTGGCGGCGCAGTAACCTCTGGCGCACTACGAGCTCCAGCTTGGAGAAGCGTTTCCTTTCCTTTGGAGAGTTAGAACTCCCCTGGTGCATAATCCCAGGTAGCCACGTCACAAAATATTAAGGTTTAAATTTTTTCATGAAAATTATATGATTTGGTATTGTGATGGGTGTCACCTCGAAGTATCAGCATTTTCCTATTTTAAAGATTTTGATTGAATTTTTCTGATTATCATAGTATTTTGCTAAGAAAATTGCTTCAATAAAACAATTAAGTTTAAAAATATTTAGAACAAGCATTAACATACTGTAAATTTTAACAATTTCTTATCTATTAGAACTATGGATTTAGTTGGAGAAAATTACGTGCCAAAGAATTGGTAGAGGTTGTAATGTAATTACAATACCAAACATAAGCTGAGAAAATTATGTTCTCGCAAAAAATCTTATTGAAATCACACATGAAAACAATAAAGTTCCTAATTAAAATGGCTGCTAATGTAGCGAACAGTATGCATTCTCCAAAATTAAGAAATGTAGATAATAAGTGATTACGAACCAGCTATTGATTACTATAATTTTTTGATAAAGAAAAATTCTAATTATACATACTAGGTGGTAGCCTCCTACTCGTTTCGCTCTCCACCCCCTACGTTCGTTGCAAATTGGTATGCCAGTATCTTCGAAAATAAAGCGTTTTTTTATAATAAAAGAAATTTCACTGCCGCTGGTTCAGAAATTTAAAAAGTAAAACAAAGATAAAAAAGAAAAGCAAACTATGCTATAAAACTTTTAGTTTTTATTTAGCTTACTTTAATAACAAAAAAAACATTACAATTCTCATGCCAGGCAAGTGAATTCAAGTTACTACAAAGTCTTCATAAAAAGATTCTCGAACTTTTCCCAAACCGTTTGTACTAATAGTACATTATTTACAATTAATTACCAAGCAAAAAACAAACGAAATTCCTTTGGTAACATAATTGTAAATGCCTCATCATATATATGAAAAATTTCTTGATTATTTTTAATTAATACCATTGCTTTATCTTCATGTTATATTCATTCAATATTGTAAATATTTTATGCTCATAATAGATGCACGATATTCAACATTAATATTGCAGTTATATTTTCTAACCAGAGTTGGATTAT
Source organism: Trichomalopsis sarcophagae (assembly GCA_024372645.1). Classification (NCBI taxonomy): domain Eukaryota; kingdom Metazoa; phylum Arthropoda; class Insecta; order Hymenoptera; family Pteromalidae; genus Trichomalopsis; species Trichomalopsis sarcophagae. The sequence goes on from QLSS01000247.1 coordinate 150,760, forward strand.
AGAGAACAACCATTCTATTATTAACCTCTGCAGGTTTACCATAATGTTTTTTGTTATAGACATAGTTTTTATTTTTAATATAACGACGACAATTTTTAGGAAAACCATCCTCTTCAAATTGCATTGCATCACAAAAAGCTTTTGGAAATTTTTTTTAACAAGTATTTTTAATCAATAACATCATAATTTAATGTTTTTTTTAATGAGATTTTTATGTATGTAGCATATGTTTGATTGCTGATTCTTGTAATTTCACATCATTTTTATCAGGAATTTTAGCTGATATTTATTTATTTATAACCAGAAAGAAAATAGAGAGGTATTTACACCCTCCACATTCCTGAAGATAAAAAAGTTTATGTAACTGCAGCCCTAGCATTATAATTATATTATTCAAATAAAATATATAAAAAAATAACTTTAAAACTAAAACTTATGGTATATTATGCTTACTTAGTAGCCTTGTAAAGACCTTATTTGATAGGAATACGGGCTGCGCGAGTTTTACAAATAATTATTTATTCGCGAGAACTAGCATAAGCTCGAGAGCTTTATTGTTACTAGAGATACTTAAGTTGAATGGATGGACTAGATATATAAGTATACAATGTATATCTAATTGCACAAGTGGATGCGAGACTGTCGCGTTAGTGGGACATGCGCGGACACTCTCGTGCGCGGACTGTAGGCTGTCCGCTTTTGGTGGACGATGCTGAGTCCGCTTTTATACTTGGTAGGTAAAAACCTCAGGACGTTGTGCTTGTCCTGAGGTTTTTACCTTTGTTACTATTGGTTTTATAGGCACTTGATGATCTTTCTGTTTACTTCTTTAGGATGTAGGTTATTATATGGATCACTCTTAATTAATAGAATAATAATTGTAGAAATTGATTAAATTGTTATCTTTGTTTTATTTGGGGGGGGGGGGGCAACCCAGAACTCAGCAGACAATACAGTTTCTTACAGGTTGTTATTACTTGTGCGTTGATATATTATAGTTACTTTGATGTTGATACAATAAACTTAACTTACAGTATATTCGTTCTGATATGTGACCTGAACTGGATAGTCCTTCGTGGCAGGAAAGATGCTAATCGATCTTACTCTACACGATTACTCGTGGCAGATTTATGTATGCTAAATCTAATTTGCTATATAGTTTGCCACTAACGCCGGTCTGCTATCGACGGGCCCTTCGCTCGTTGCACGATGCAGACTCTCAAACCAGAAAACAAGGAGTTCTACTATAACTTGTACACAGAGTTTGAGTGTTTTCTAGGCACTCAATAGGCGATGCGTACAAAGGTATAGCACTCGTACTCGCTAACCGGGTACAGCTATACGACGACAAGTTACTTATACAAAAGGCGCTCCAGTGGATCGTTTCCTGCCTTTTCAAAGCCTCGGTGATGATTCAAGGAGTTGTGAAATTACGTGAAACGCGGCAACGATCGACCAATCAACACCTGACGTGCAACGACGATGTACAAAAGTAAGTCAGTAGTACGCGCGTATAAGAAACGCTGACTCGTAGGTCAAAGCGCTCGCTCCGATGTTCGGCGATTGGTTTTGTGCTGTTGCAATCGGTTTAGTATACGTCGTCTGTATGGGTACACGAATGCAGTCGTACAGGCGATGTATGTGTGTGTATATATATATATATTTATTCGTAATTGCTAAGGTGCATAAACGTGGGTCATTATACCTCCCCTCCCAGAATATTGCTGTCCTCGGCAATGGAAGCGGCGTAAGAATAAAGATGTCCCATGTTTAGTCACATGAAAATTTCCGGTAAACTACAAACAAAAACTTTTTACTTAAATAGAATCCGTATCACTAATTTTTAATGTCTTTTACATTATTCACTTTAATTTACAAATCCTACACTCTTATGGTATCCTTTGGACACACTCGCCGTTTGCCCAGTTAGCATGACAAACTAGACAAAGTAACCAACTTGATTCTTGATGTTCAGTTCCCTTGTACCAGCAGTCATCTTTGCACCCCGTACAACTCGTAAATAATGGGGGCTGTGGGATTGTTGAGTGTTGTGTAGTGACTTCCAGTCTATTTAAGGGAACTCTGCTCCCGTTTTCTAATCCTGTCTTTCTCTCTTCTCTTTTCCTTTTCCTCTTCGGTTTCTATTTTTGATTTTTTTTTTAAATGTTCTCCTTCGCAACGCGTCGACTCCATTTTCTGATGTTGAGATCTTTTTTTATTGGTAATCTTTGTTGTTGATTCTTTGCGCTGACTAGGTGGACACGGTGGATATGGCGTAGTCGGTGGAATCAGCTGTTTCGGTGGACGCGGCGGAGTTGCCGGACACGGCGGTGTATCGCTCTCCTGTAAGTTGTCCCCTTCCACACACTCGCTCGCGCCTGGGTCTACTCGCGGACACGGCGTGCTGTCTCTCTCCCTCGACTCGTCCCCCTCCGCGCTCTCGCCTGCGCTGGTGTGTGTACGCGGACTTTGCAGGTACGACGAAATTGGTGGACGCGGTGGAGTTGCCGGACACGGCGGTGTATTGCTCTCCTGCAGTTTGTCCCCTTCCACACACTCGCTCGCGCCTGTGTTTACTCGCAGACACGGCGTGCTGTCTGTCTCCCTCGACTCGTCCCCTTCTGCGCTCTCGCCTGCATTGGTGTGTGTACGCGGACGCAGCGGAACTTCATTCTCTACTGCACGCGCCTGTGCAGGTGAATTCGGCGGACTCTGCGGAGTCGGCTGACTGTTATACTCCCGCGACACTTCGACTTCAAGTTCAACGTACCTGCCTATGCTAGTGTGGGCGGCCGGACTTGGTCGATGTCCGCGCTTTTCCTCTTCCGTATGCATTGGGGGGTCAAAACAGGTTACTTCGATGGACTCTGTTCGCTGCATGCGTGTGTCTTTCTTTATCACCACTGATGATTTGGTAATAATAGGAACGCCAGTTTTCAGCTGAATTGTTACTACGTCCGCTTGTACTTCCTTTCCTTGTACTTTGGGTACCTGTTCGTTTTTACCCCGCTCTGCAGCTACAACACTTATGCTTTAAGGCACTGAATTTTGTTTGGATTCACTCTTACTATCACTTAAACGATACTGTTCTACTGCTTGCTAGTAGTTTTCTCGCGCGTTTGTAACTGTCCTTTGTGCTCTTTCAAGTTGTTCGATAGCTTTATCGAGTATTTTCTTGGCCATTTCTACTACTTCTTTTTCAAAGATTTTGTTTGTCATATTGATACGTGATATGGACGTAAACTGAACCGATGTGACTCGAATGAGCGGCGGCTAAATGCTAGGTCAGCATTTCGTCGGGCAATGCACTTTCCCCTTCGCTTCACTTCTGTGTGCGCTGCGACTTTGGATTTAAAAGTTGAATCTCTTGTGTATGTCGTATTAATTTTCATGTATGTGTGTTTATACTAATCATGTACAGGTATGTATATTGTCGATTTAAAATCTTCGAAATTTTTAATCTTCCATATATCTTAATGATTTTTATAGGCTTTAACGGTATCAATAGTTAATGTATTTATTGCAAATATGCTTAATTGACAATTTAACAACAATTACCTGAAACTCGTAAACTATTAAAAATTTTTGGTTTCTAGTACTTTACCGCACTTTAGGGTCTCGAAATACGTCTAATAATGAAAGTTGCAAGACATTATTTATAAGCTTATTGTAATCGCAAAATTTCCAATTTGTGTAAAATCAAAGTAACTCCGTTAATGATAAGCTAATTATTGCAAAATTTAAATTCGCTATTAACTATTATTTTCGCTAATATGTGCTACAATATTTTCATAAGTTTATTTGACTCGCATTAGTCGAATTAATGCGTACGGTCCTAGAGAATATTCTCTTTTTTTTCTATTTTTTATACTGAGGTCAGCAATTTTGTTTGCAACTTCGGATTTTCGCGCTTCGTGACATTCGTTGCTCGTACATTGTTCGGATCGTGCTCACATTCGTTCGTCAAATTATTCCTACAATGGTTCGTCGTTACAAGAGGTTTTGTCCCGGTGGAAGATGGGAATGTGTAAATGTAAGTTCAATTTATTTTATTTTGTAATTATCGTTTTGTTTTCGTTCGATCCCAATTTTTATTTACTATTGTACCTGTTATTTTTGCAGTTTGCTAATTGGGGCACCTTGCGCGCTTTCCGGGCTGACTACCAGTATATGAACGAGCGACTTTAGAAATGTTTTGATATTCCTTTCTACGACTGGCACTTGGATCGGCTGTTTCTGTCGGAAGAGTTTCATTTCGTATCCACAGAAGGCTTTTCTGTGGAGGTCGAAATTTACCAGGAGCTCCTTGTTCTATACATCGGTCGGCTAGTTATATGCCGTCAACCGCTGGAACGCCAATTACTAAAGACTTGTTATAACAAAAGTTCTCCTGTTTTTTCATCTAGTTTAATTTTATGTGCGCTTAATACAATTATTAAATGTATCTCTCCTCATATTTTGGAATTATTGTATGAATAAACCAGATTACTTATACTATATTTTGTTACTGTAATTTTTCTTTAATCTATCCTTATATATAATAAAAATTATAACTGAATAAAATGAAGCCGGAATACGTTAATAGGTTATCGAAAAATATATAAATAATAAAAAAAATTTTTCTTGATCAGGAATCGTCTTCTCGGACACGTTTGGACGTCACAGTCGTCGGTAACAGTAAGTCCAAACATCTGTCCGCACTCAGTTGCGTATGTCTGTCGTGTAAGTGTCCGATTCCGTTTGAACACACATTCTCGAAGTTTCGTTAGTACAATGAGCTTCCTTGGATTGGCAATGGCCTTACGTAGTCATTCAAGGAGTCCATGCTGGAAATTCTTCCCCTTTCTGTTAACTGTTGGTTTGATCCTGTTGCCTCTTGCACTTGATAGACTGCCAGCTGTGTACAATTTGGAATCTTCGCGGGTGGTATGTGTATGACTGTTTCTGCAGGGAGAGACTGATGTGCGTCAAAATTAGATCTCTCTCATATTGCGAACGGTTTGCTTGGGATCATAGGCTAAGAGAGGTCTGGCTGTGGGCAGTTCAAAATTTTCATCCTTGGTGTTTTCAATTATCTTGGTCTTATTCCTACGACTGCGGTTGCTTTTTGGGGCACAAAAGCTGCATCCTCTTTTAATGCAACCATACCTGTATACAATAATTATTAATGCCATCATAATTATTGGGATTATACCCGCCAAGGAAATGTATGACGTATACATATATTTCTCTCTCTTTTGTGCAGCAATCTCCGTAAATTTATCTTCGATTTGCTGGAGCGTGATAGCATCCTCACTCTCCGCCCACTTACGAATTTGTTGTTTATCCGCGTTCGTAATATCCGGAACTTCGTTAAATGACTTATAAGTTTTCATGATACTATCAGTTGAGAATTTTAAGTCAAATTTGAGACCTGGATTGTACAGGTAAGTTTCATTTGCTTCTATAACGTTTACGCCGTACAGTATGTTTTGGTTAGTGTGACCATAACACTGTCCACGTAGCGTAAATATACCTGTCCCGTTTATTGTTAATTCGGCTTTGCGTTCGTCATTACACATGATACGCATTTGGGTCGGTTTGATGACCGAATAGAGCCACTCATCAGTACTACGGAGCTTTTCCCAGTACGTAGTGGACGTAGTTGAAATAGCTAATTTACACGTTCTTAGAGTAGCTTGAGTTGGTTGTGCAAGTAGTGCAAACTCGCAGGGGCTATTATCATTGTCGATGTTAAAGGCAAGGATGGTGGGCACATAACTACTTTTTGATGCATTCTACATGTATCAATATACCCTTTTGTAGCTAATAAATAGTTTTGCATGTCGTGTGACACTATTAAGTGTGAATATTGCGGAACTAACGTTACATAGGACGTCGCATTAGTCATGATTTCTTGAGGAATTGGTCGTGGATGTATCTTGTATTGTGAATATCTTGCCTTATCTGATAGTGGAAATTCCAGGATCAAAATTAATTTCCCTCCTACCGTCTTTACACTGACTTTGGACATTGCATGTAACATTTCTACCGTTATAGTGCTGTGCTCCCACGGTAGCGTGTGTCCATTTAATGTTTTAAGTGTCGATTGCAGTTGCTCTTGTGTAAACAACAATGGATGTAACTACCCTCTCGTAGCTGTCTCGTAGGTGTTCACAAGAGTTTTATACGAGTTAATACTGTGCTCTAATGATTGGTCAAATTGGTATATCCATTTCAATAAAGTCTGGACAGTTGTTGAACGGTTAGCAAAATTATCAAATTGATTTGTCCTATTTGCTATCTTTAAAAATTGTAAGTGTTGTTCATGTAAAGTTCTTTGAGCGTCATCAAGTTTTTGGTGTAGCGACTCTAGGTTAGATTTTACTATGTGGGTCTGGCTGGTCAATAAGGTGGACATGTTGGCTGTCCTCTCATATAACCTGTCCACGTCCTGATTCAATTGATCTCTGTCCCCCGCGTCCATAGTTCCGAAGAGCTGCCGGCTTGTCCAACCAATAAACTCGAGCGGAGCTCCTCGCTTAGATAAAGCGTGAGTGAATGGAATAAAGCTGTTGTCTGGGACAACTAATGAGGGTACAAAGAATATGTGAAGGTCTTCTTGTAATGATTTTAATGTTTTCATTGCTATAACGAATTTATCAATTGAAATAAATTCTTTGCATTCTTGTTTACTTAGCTGATCGTTGCAAGTAGTAATCATTTTAAACATTTGTTTTTCTCTCCAGGTTATTGGATCATTCCACTTCGTGAAATCCAGGATGACTACTATTTTCCATTTTACTCACTCGATCTTCACCTCACCCATATATTCATAACATATTCCTGGATTTTGCGTTAATGGTGTCAACTTGTAATACGGTAATCTGTCCTGGTTTTTGCCTTGAGAGAATGGTACCCATGAGAGCATAAGGAGCGTTTACTAAGTGATTATATAAAGAATTTCTCTAATTTATCCTTATGTTTAACTATTAATTTGCCATTTGTTGACTCGACTATCACATTATTATTATCTCTGATTTCTTTCACTATGAATTGGCCATTGTAATATTTATCTAATTTTCTATATCTAGGCTCTTTGAGCACTCTTACTTCATCTCCTACTTCAATATTTAATGGTCTTGCTTTTCTGTCGTAATATTGTTTGTTTTTATACTTGGAATCGATGAGGTTACCTCGAGCTATTGTTTGCATTTCACGTAAGCATTCGGTTAGTTCTTGTATATATGCGTTATACGTTTCTAGTTCATATTCGTCCGGTAGCCTATTTGGGGTTCTGGCTGGACGTCCGTATACTAACTCAAACGGAGTATAACCTGTCAATGCATGTACTAATGTGTTGTACTCGTGCATAGCAAATGGTACGACCTTGTCCCAGTCCTGTTTGCTGGACGCTTTGTTTCTCAAGAAATCAGCTCCGATAATAACTTATTTTGGAAGCTTTTACCTCTATCACTCAATATGATGCGAGGTACTCCATACTGCGCAAATAAGTGTCTGGACAAGGCGTCTGCGATTGTGATTGCTTTTATATTGGGTACGGGCACGGCTATACAAAATTTCGAAAATTGACATTGCATTGTTAAAATATGCAAATTTCCTTCCGTGGTTTTACAGAGCGGTCCTACTGTGTCGATGGCTACTTTATTGAACACTTCACTTGGTGTATCCGTAATTACTATTAGTTCTCGTGTTTTAATTCGCACTAATTTCTGTTCTTGACACGTCGAACATTTGCAGACAAACTCCTGAATGTCCTCCTTCATTCCTTTCCAGTAATATTTTTCTCGGACACGTCTGTAAGTTTTGCCCATGCCCCTGTGTCCCCCAAATAGGCTGTTGTGATAGTCTTCTAGAATTGTTGAGCGGTATTCTGGCGGAACTGTCCTACATGTCCCATAGCAAAACGTTATCGTCATGTCAACGTTATGGAACACTTCCTTAAATCTTTGCACCAAGGTTCTTCTGGGCAAAGTGTCAGTTATCTCCCCTGTTTTAGCTATCCTGAAAGAACGCAGTTTCTTTTCTAAGAAGAGTTCCTTTAACGTTTTTAAGCACTTGTTAAGATCACTTGGTTTAACTTCATCTCCCGCCTTGTTACTACAACTAGGCTAAAGATATAGCGTTTCCGGTTGATAGTTGTAAGTACATCGCCTATGTTGGCTTTTGACTTCTCCAGATCTTCTTGATGGACGGCTTCTATGTCCGCGAGCAATTTGTTAGTACCTGTAGACAGGTTTAAGTCTTTGGAGACAAAGTGGACTATATTGTCTTTTAAGTGTGTCACGCATTCTCTTGTACTCAACATTTTCAATGTATCTTTAACGTTTGTTGGTTCCACTATGTGTGGCAAAGGTGCGGTTGCTGGAAGTTTTGCGAAATTAGTTATTTCTGTAGTCTCTGTGGATTGCAGGTCAGGCACTTCCTTTATGACATCCTCGCTTCTAATTCCAGATTCTTCTGATATTGTTTTATTATCGACACTTAATTTGCCTTCTTTGTTAACTATCCATTCTGCTAATTTCTCTAAACGTTTATCTTTTACTGGTCGACACTCGTCTTCTGTCTCCTCCTCGCTATCTTCTTGCTATATCGTAGATAAATTGTGCCAATTCGTTGTACGCATTGTCTCTTCATTCCAAGCAGTGGAACTTGCCTTTGTGTTTTTTAGAGGAGACTTCATACGTATTGGACTGGCTTTGCTCTCGGCGTACTCTAACATCCACTCTCTCAACGTACTGCTGGGCACGGACCTGTCCTGCTTAGATTTAATAAATTCTTCTGGTATTGCATCGTCTGGTTTAGAAGGTGAGGGGGATAGTGACTTAGCTTTCCTGGGAGGAATCCAGCTAGACGCATTTTGTACATCAAATTCTTCCTCGTCCGTTTCCTCAATTTCTTGTTCTCTAAGATACGAGGACTCTGGATGTTGTTCCATATAGTTGTCCCAACATAAGGATGATTTCTGATTGAGCGTAGTTTCTTCACCTCTGTTACTAGCCTGGTTTGGTATGTCATTGCAGATAGCTGTACCATTCTTATCTATCCTGGAGAGCTCATGTAATTCACTGTTATCCATAACTTGTCCGGGCATAGACCTCCTCATAGTTGATTGCAATTGAGGTACTAGTAATTCTCCTGCACTGCTCGATGTTGACGAATCCTTCAAAGGTGACTCAAGCACGCGCTTCGTCGGATAAGTGTTTGTTTCCCTACGCGGACTGCTCACTTGTTCACTTTTTCCTTGTATAACCTCTTCCACTTCACTTTCGCCTAGGCTTTTATCGTTGTCCTCTGCTTCAGTCCGCGTTTCGACTTCAGATACAGAGTCGTTACGTACCAGACTTGGAAGTATTGATTTATTACTCAGTGGTATGGGTGGCAGGTCCGAAGTTTCCAGACAGTTATCCTCTGTCAGAGTGGTGTCTGATGTATCAACGCGGCTTTCGGACGAAAATTCCGATGTTGTTACTAGCGGTTCTGAAAAGGCTACCGTTTTTGACCGGTCCGCTTTTCTTCTCTTTAATCGCTTCGCTATAGTACTGGCATCCAAGTTTGCTTGACCACCCTCCATACCCTTAGGCACAGTCGGAACCTCGTTTTTGGAACCCGGTTATCTTCCTGGTTTCTTCTTCTGTACGTCCAGACTGCTTGACTTGCTGCTAAGATTTTGTTTGGCTAGGGAAGTTTTGGTCGGTTTCGGCACTATTGGTAGAACTCTAGCCTCCTCTCCTACAACTTCATTCGGGACAGAATTCTGCTGTTATTCTGACTGCTCCAAAGTCCTCTTATCAATTGGATTTCGGGACAATGCTTCCGCGTTCGTGTTCAGCTTTCCAGGTTTATACCGGAACGTATAATATTATCCTCTTAGTCTCAGTCTCCAACGGTTCAGTCTGCTCATGGGATCCTTCAGGGAATCAATCCACGTTAACGGTTCGTGATCTCCATAGATGGTGAAATGTCTACCATATAGGTAATTTCTGAAGTAATCCACAGCGTTCATCACTGCGAGACACTCCTTTTCAGTAGTTGAGTAGTTTTTTTCCGCTTTATTGAGGGACCTGGACATATACGCTACCGGGTGGTCGTCTCCCGGTTCACCTTGGCTGAGAACTGCTCCTATAGCACTATCACTAGCGTCCGTAGCTAATATAAAAGGCTTATTAAGATCCACTGAGGCTAACACCGGTGCTTCGCAGAGGGCCCGCTTCAAGGTAGTAAAACTTCGTTCTTGCGCATCAGTCCACTCCCATTTCTTATTTTTCTGCAACAGTGTATTAAGTGGTTGAGCCTTCTCTGCAAAATTGAGAATAAATCTTCTATAATATCCTGCTAATCCAAGAAATTGGCGTATTTCAGTTTGGTTTGTTGGAGGTGGAAATTCCTTTACTGCAGAAATTTTAGATGGATCTGGCCTAACTCCATTTTTATCAATTATGTGGCCTAAATATACAATTTGTGGTGTTAAAAATTGGCATTTGTCGATTTGTAAGCGTAGTCCTGCCTCTGATAGTCTCTCGAATACCTTGTTTACCTTTTCTTCATGCTCTTCCAACGTATTCGCATAAATTACTATGTCGTCGAGGAATACATACATCTCCACGCCCTGTAGCCCTGATAGGACACAGTCCATTAATCGCTGGAAAGTCGGGGGTGCGTTGGTAAGTCCGAACGGCATACATAAGTACTCAAAATGTCCATACTTAGTATTAAAAGCCGTCTTTTGTATATCCTCAGGTTCCAGCTCAATTTGGTGGAACCCCATTGCTAGGTCGAAAATTGAAAAATACTGTGCGCTACCAATTTGCTCGAGTATTTCTAAAATGTTAGGTAGAGGGTAGGCATCTTTAATAGTCCTGGCGTTCAGTTTCCTGTAATCTATGACTAAGCGAAATTTTCTTTTGCCATCTGGTCCTGGTTTCTTGGGGACAATTCGGCAAGGACTACAAAATGGACTGTTAGAACTCCGAATAACATTGGCATCCAGGAGTTTCTGTAGTTGGTTAAATAACTCCTCATCTTGTCCTGTTGGTCCTCTCTTATATTTAACTCGGACTAGTTCTTCGTCCGTTGTCCGGATTTTATATCTCACACGATTTGTTCTTGGGGCCGGATCTCGAGGCAAATAGAACAAATGTGAATATTTTCTCACTATTCGCTGTATTTGTTTTAGTCCTTGGCGTGTATGGTAAGACTGCTGTACCTTATCCATGATGTACTTTTCTCTATTTTCTTGGTTTGTAATGGGTTCGCCCTCCAAGGGAAACTCGTAAAAGTCGTCGTCTTCGCTCATATCAAAAGGTTCAAGATATTGAAGAGTAATTTCGATTTCCACTGGATCTTCTCTCGTATTTATGGCCGTAGCGTAACAGTATCCGTTTTCATTGGTAACCGCAGCTTCTCCAATGTACACACCTGGGATAGTTGGATATCCTCTGGGGTTGCTGTTCTTGGGCTCATGGGACGCTGTTGGGATGGTGAGCTCATCGCTGCGTCCTATCGATAAGCTGCTTCCCAGTTGAAATGATTCATGTCACCGCGGTATGGTGAATTTGATCTGGACCTGTCCGCTTTAGGATCGTACAGCCGATTATCCGACCTTGCATGAGGTGGATGGTAGTCCATGCCAGGCACAAGCGGTTGCATTGGGTAAGGCATGTTGGGGTTCATGTAAGGATAAGGGAATCCAGTATTCCCGGGTGGATAAAAACAATAAGGATTGGGTGGCATGTACGGATACGGTCCCATCATCGGTGGATAGGGATGTCCATAGTGTCCTTGCTGTATCATTTCTGATGGATGCCTCAGTACTGGGGACACTGATCGACTTCTGGCCTGTCCAGGCGTCCGTTTTAATATACTTACAGGTCCCGTGGGTTCGGGTGCGTTAGCATAGCTGAATTGAGGAGGAGCTTTTATCCTCCCATTTTCAATTGTTGTTCTAGAACAGTGAGTGTCATTCAGATGATATGTATAATTTACCTCGTTTCTCTTCGGCTCGGGATCATTAAAATTCACCATTTTAGGGATGTTACTCTCTGAGTCGTCATAGTGTCTGTGTGACGCGAAATGCTGGTAATTCCCGGGATCTTCTCTTTCGTTCGGGCCTTGATCCGGTTTACAGTACACGTAGTGTACTCTAGGGTATTCATAGCTTTCTCCATACATCTTAATTCTAGCTTTCACATACTTTATTGCGGTGTTGAATGCCGCTGTTAATATTTGTGGAGCTGTGTCTATGATTCCTGTTCGCCAACCGTCGGGATGATCATTAACAAAGGACTCGAGCGCGAGCAACTCCAAGTGTGGTCTTTGGTCCACTGCAGCTTGAGTGGCCGTCAGTCCCTCCTTAACAGCCGCTATAGCGTTATTTATCAGAGCATTTAAACGTCCATAAAATTGCCGGACATTGTCTCCCTTCCTCATTGATGCAGTTTGAATTTCATTCAAGTAATATCCGTAAGATCTTGAAGGGGCAAAACAGTCTCTGAGGTGTTTCTTAAGCTCTGCTAACGTTTGGAAAGTATTGCCTTCCAACGATTGTCTCGCCTTGCCCTTTAACCGTGATATCACGAACCGTAAAAATTGACTTTCTTGTTCTGCTGGGAGCAAGGTAAAACCATTGTCTACATCTTGTATAAATTCTTTTAAATTTAAATTGGTTCCGTCATACTCCGGTATATGCATTACTGCTCTGGAAATATTTTGTGTTTGACTGGCCTCTATCACACTGCGTGACACGTCCAACAGTTGTCAATCGCGTTCCAATTGCTGGACGCGGTAAAACTGAGCTGCTATTCTCTCTCCGACGTCCGGCAAGGCCAGGATCTGCTCCCTAGTTTGATTTAAGTCATCTGCCATCGTATTTACTTGATTCAATACTTTTTAGTATCAAAATTTAATAAAAAAAATTCCTTTTACTTCCAAATACTAAATTCCAAAAATTCTACTCAAAACTTCTAAGTTAGTTCTACTAAAAATTCAGAATTCTAGTCTAATTGTTGCTCCAGTAACAATGGCTAGTTCCCCACAAGGGATGCCATTTTGTAAAGACCGTATTTGATGGGAATACGGGCTGCGCGAGTTTTACAAATAATTATTTATTCGCGAGAACTAGCATAAGCTCGAGAGCTTTATTGTTACTAGAGATACTTAAGTTGAATGGATGGACTAGATATATAAGTATACAATGTATATCTAATTGCACAAGTGGACGCGAGACTGTCACGTTAGTGGGACATGCGCGGACACTCTCATGCGCGGACTATAGGCAGTCGGCACGGACATTGTTCTTGTCCTGAGGTTTTTACCTTTGTTACTATTGGTTTTATAGGCACTTGATGATCTTTCTGTTTACTTCTTTAGGATGTAAGTTATTATATGGATCACTCTTAATTAATAGAATAATAATTGTAGAAATTGATTAAATTGTTATCTATGTTTTATTGGGGGGGGGGGGGGGCAACCCAGAACTCAGCAGACAATACAGTTTCTTACAGGATGTTATTACTTGTGCGTTGATATCTTATAGTTACTTTGATATTGATACAATAAACTTAACTTACAGTATATTCGTTCTGATATGTGACCTGAACTGGATAGTCCTTCGTGGCACGACAGATAATTGATCTGACTCTACACGATTACTCGTGGCAGGTTTATGTACGCTAAATCTAATTTGCTCTATGGTTTCCCACTAACGCCGGTCTGTTATCGATGGGCCCTTCGCTCGTTGCACGATGCAGACTCTCAAACCAGAAAACAAGGAGTTCTACTATAACTTGTACACAGAGTTTGAGTGTTTTCTAGGCACTCAATAGGCTATACGTACAAAGGTATAGCACTCGTACTCGCTAACCTGGTACAGCTATACGACGACAAGTTACTTATACAAAAGGTGCTCCGTGGATCGTTTCCTGGCTTTTTAAAGCCTCGGTGGCGATTCAAGGAGTTGTGAAATTAAGTACAAAAGTAAGTCAGTAGTACGCGCGTATAAGAAACGCTGACTCGTAGGTCAAAGCGCTCGCTCCGATGTTCGGCGATTGGTTTTGTGCTGTTGCAATCGATTTAGTATACGTCGTCTGTATGGGTACACGAATGCAGTCGTACAGGCGATGTATGTGTCTCGGAGATATATATTTCAGTTATCAACAATTGAATTTAATCCATTCTTTGATTATTATTTGTTGACTCGATTTGGTTATTGCTAACACTTTTAAGTTGTTTGGCAAAGCATTACACGTTGAGATCGATTTAATATAACCATTCTTATTATTAATTCTTTATTTTATTCATCGGTACAATCATGCTCTTATTTCTCGTAATACTAGATGAGTTGAGATATAGCGCTTTGAGATCATTATAGTATATCTTTATGGCCTCGAGTGTAAACAATTCCTCAAGATCGAGAGGATTATTTTAGGTGACAAAATTATTTTTGTTTATAATTATAAGAATTTTTTTCTGTATTTTTTGTATTATTTTTCTATTGTTTTTATAGGCTCCACCCCAGGAAATTATACCATAATTCATGATACTATGATAAACGGCATAATAAATCAACATCAAAGTATCAGTTGTAACGGGGTTCGCTTTCGGGGGAAAACTCGGTGATATTTAATTGGATCACAATCACTCGGTGCGACAGAGTACTCTCTCAACGTCCGCCTTCTTACTCGCAGTCGCCGTTCTCGGTAGGCGCACACCACACACTCACACACACTCTGCGCCGGTGGTGTTGCTGGCTCACTCACTGGATCCGACGTCCTCTTGCTTGGCCGCGGATAGACAGGCCGGGTCGTCCTTGCTTCTCGATGCTGGAGTTGACTTGGACGTCTTCTTCTCACTGTTACTCTCTCGCACGCTATGGGTCGTCGCTCAATGCCGTCAGTCTAGCACATGGAAGCTGACGCGTTCGCACCTATGTCTGGAAGCTATCTCCTTGTCCGACGGACCGCGACTTATACGCGAGGCCCCGAATCTTGCCTCACGCTTGCGCAACGTTGCGTTTCAACGATGCGCGAATGTACCCGATTTCGCACCTCGTTACACAGTTGACATTGATTTTGCAATTTTATAAAAGATATATACTAGATATTTAGTTTTCTTAATAATATTTAACATATGCATATCCCATTTTAGATTGTAGTCTATAATTATGCCCAGATATTTGTAGTTCTCAACTTTAGTTAATTTTTTATTTAGTATTTTTATATCTATTTGGTTAGGAACACTGCCGACCTAGCTACCGAAAGTCATACAGACTTATCAATATTTAATAATAGCTTATTTACCGCAAGCCATTTGTGTACGTGTAGCAGGTAATTATTCATCTTCTGTTGCTATTATAGCAGTGTCATCAGCATACGACAGAATAGCTTCCGTAGGTATCTCTTGGAGTGTATTATTTATGTATAAAATAAACAACAGTGGACCAAGTACCGTACCTTGTGGTACCGCAGTATTTATTAAAAGATTATCACTAACACCATCATCAATTTTTACTCTTTGGTATCTGTTACTAAGGTAACTAATGAGTAGGGTCAAAGCTTGTCCCCTAATTCCCATGCAGTATAATTTATCTAGTAAGACAATATGATCCACTGTATTGAAAGCCGTGGCCAGGTCCAGAAAAGTGACTAAAGTAGGAATACTCTTTTTGATAATGTTGTACAATGAGTTCATTAAATAATTAAGTGCATCTTTTGTACCCTTTTTCTTTACGAAGCCAAATTGGTGTTTAGAGATTATATTAGATTCATTTACAAAATCATATAGTCTTTTGTGTATTATTATTTCAAGGGGTGCGAGAGGCCGAGTGTGATGTCGAATATGGTCCTTCTGAGCTTCTGAGGCACGTATGGCCGGACCTGGTTGCCGTCTACTGCGCAGTGGAGCCTCGCGTTGCCGATGTTGAGTTTGCGCAGGGCGAGCGTTGGTAGCGAAGAGGCCAAGATGTGCGGCAGGTCTTCGTCGTCCTTCTGATATTGTGCCAGGATGGAGAGGTCGAGGTTGGCCGGCATGTTGATGGCTTCGATCCTGGAGAGCGCGTCAGCTGCTGTGTAGTCCGTGCCTTTTGTGTATATTAGCTTGACTTGGAAATGTAAAATATAGTTGAGTTGACGCGGAAGTCGTGGTGAAGCTTTTTCCGGTGGCTGATTTGCCGCGTAGGTGAGCGGCTTATGATCAGTGAGCAGCGTGATAGGTCCTCCTTCTAATATGCCCTTGAAGTTTTTTACAGCAGCGAAAGCGGCGAGTAGCTCTCGGTCGTATGTGCTGTATTTTTCCTCGGCGGGGGACAGCTTCCTTGAAAAGAACCCGAGTGGCTTCCATGTGCCGTCTTCTTCTTGCTGCTCGAGAGCTGCGCCTATTGCGTGATCCGATGCGTCGGTGAGCAGCCGTCTGGGCGCGTTGTCCTGCAGGAAAGTCGTGCTGACAGCATCTGCAAGCACCTGCTTGCAAGTTGTGAACGCCTCCTCCGCGGCGGGCGTCCAAGCGAGTGGTATGGCCTTTTTTTCGGTGGTAAATTCCGGAGGAGGTCGTTAAGAAGCGCAATGAGGTGCGCTGCGCCTGCGATGCATCTGCGGTAGTAATTGATTAAGCTCAGGAAGCGGCGAAGATGTGCTGAGTGGATAGGCTTCGGGAAGGCCTGGATTGCCTCGATGCGCTCCTGTGGTGGCCTTGAGCCTTCGGCAGTGCAAGGTCCAATTCCTGGTCCTTCGGTTGGCATGTATATTTTTTTTTTTATTATTCCGTCTCGTCTCCGAGCATCTTGGGCACTTGCGCCTTATATTTTATTTTTTGTAGGTACGGGTCTGTACTGAAGCGCAAGAGCCTCGAATACATAGTACGTCAGTGCGTACTAGCCCCGCCTACTTTCTCGCTTCGGATCTCTCGCGAGTCGCGCTTTCTCTGTCAGTCTCACGTTACCGCATACATTTCGGCTACGATCGGGTGTTCTCGAGTCGCGTCTGCGCGCACATAAACTCAGTAATAGCATTAAGCTTATACAAATGCGTTACTGAGTTTATCTTGTCGAGCGCCGGTTTCACGCACATGTTTGTCGTGTACGAAAGCCATTGCCATTCTCACTCGGACCATTAACAGTACAACACGACACAGCAAGAAACTTAAATATTTTCACTCTGATGCCGTGCCAGTGAGTCTAATCATCTACAGCCACGAGAGAGGTGTTTTNGGTTATCTTGCAATAGAATGTGATTTTCAGAATTTATATTTACTGTCTCACTTTCGTTATCAGTGTTTTCTACAAATAGATTCTCAAAGTTTATTAAACTTTTTTTCTCCTCTAACTCTGTGTCAAAGGACAAATTTGCAAGAGCCTGCAAGGTCCAATTCCTGGTCTTTCGGTTGGAATGTATACTTTTTTTTATTATTCCGTCTCGTCTCCGAGCATTTTGGGCACTTGCGCCTTATATTTTATTTTTTGTAGGTACGGGTCTGTACTGAAGCGCAAGAGCCTCGAGTACATAGTACGTCAGTGCGTACTAGCCCCGCCTACTTTCTCGCTTCGGATCTCTCGCGAGTCGCGCTTTCTCTGTCAGTCTCACGTTACCGCATACATTTCGGCTACGATCGGGTGTTCTCGAGTCGCGTCTGCGCGCACATAAACTCAGTAATAGCATTACGTTTATACAAATGCGTTACTGAGTTTATCTTGTCACTCGAACCTTCAACAGTACAACACGACACAGCAAGAAACTTAAATATTTTCACTCTGATGCCGTGCCAGTGAGTCTCATCATCTTCAGNTGGAGGGAGGTGCAATGCAAGGTCCAATTCCTGGTCCTTCGGTTGGAATGTATATTTTTTTTTTTATTATTCCGTCTCGTCTCCGAGCATCTTGGGCACTTGCGCCTTATATTTTATTTTTTGTAGGTACGGGTCTGTACTGAAGCGCAAGAGCCTCGAGTACATAGTACGTCAGTGCGTACTAGCCCCGCCTACTTTCTCGCTTCGGATCTCTCGCGAGTCGCGCTTTCTCTGTCAGTCTCACGTTACCGCATACATTTCGGCTACGATCGGGTGTTCTCGGGTTGCGTCTGCGCGCACATAAACTCAGTAAATTAATAACTTGTGGTTTATGGTTCAATAAGAATAAACAAGATATGAGTATCTTATTCAGATCCCTTTGTTGACTATATAGAATAGATTATCAAAAGAAGGAATTTCATGCATTGTCAAAGGCAAAGAACATAATTTAAAATTGCATATTGTGTCCTGCTGCGTAGACTCACAAGGAAAGGTACCCAACCCGAACTCACCGATTTTGATGATTTTCATATATGTTGTAGAACATGAAAAAATAAGAGACACGTATTTTTTTTTATCGGCTAATTTTCACTTNTTGGAATCTAAGACCGGTGTAGGTAACTCCGGGATTCCATCCTCAAGGCAATGATTTATTTTAATATTTTACTAACGTGTACCCAGGAATAAGGCGTTAAGCCCAAACTGGGGGAGACAAGCAATCTGCTCGTCTCCTGCACAAAAACTAACACATTAATCAGCCTCAGAAAGGGCGTAAAAATACCGCTGTGTGCCGTCTGACTGGGCTGACTACGTCAAGTCCCAGTCGGTTGCCCCAGGACGCACGTTGTCATTATGTATAAATATATATTATATAAAACTACACTAACCATATCTAATCGAATCGGGATATATTTTCTTTGAAACAGTTGTTGCTTTTTTTGTATTCATATTATGAAATTAATTATATCTGTGCGTTGAGCATGCGTTAGAACGACGCATCACGCAACAGATATCTAAAATCGCCAGTTTATTTTATTTCTTTCATATTCAATTAGCTTTATACATTTCTTGTAATTCGTTCAAATAAAATATCATTTCATTTCAGAGCTTATAAATTGATCGACACTATTATATTAATTATTTTTATATTATGTATTTACGTCAATTTTTTTTTTGAATCAATTTCAATAATTTATTTTATATAATATTAATAATTAAATAAAAAGTGATAGCCAGCCCAACTTGGCATAGTACGGACCAAGCTCAGAGTCTTTCCTCAAGAAAAAGAAAAAGCGTACCGCAGAATTACACAGCATTTGCAGTTTGATTGCAAGGTAATCTGGAAGGTCCATATAAATGAGACAAGCATAGTCGATATATGGAAGAACTAGAGCATTGACTAGTTGGATTTTTAAACTAATAGGAAGACAATAACCCATAAACCTAAGGCGATAAGGAGCAAAATGCGCGTTAGAGTAGGTGCGAGATACATGAGCAATCTAAAAGAGAGTTTTCGAGAAAATTACACCCGAGTTTTTCACGGAATTGTCAAAGGGAATCGGTAATCCACCCACAACGATTGGTTCAATTTGCTGCAAATCCAGACGCATATGGTGCTGAGTTGATCCAAGAATCATAGCTTTCGTTTTGCCAACATTCAAAATAAGGCCATTATCCTGAGACCATTTGAGAATATGACTAGCATCCTCGTTAAGGGATGCGACCGCTCTACTAATATCACCAGGTAGACATTGTATATATATTTGCAATCATCGACAAACAGCATATACCACTTACTGCAATGTCTAAGGACTGAGATAATCTCAATAATATAGATGAGAAAAATCACATGGCCTGGAGAAGATCCTTGAGGCACACCCGACATGTTGGAAAGAAAATCAGAAAGCGTGCAATCGAGGCCGACAACAGCCTGTGAACGACCAGTTAGATACGAGTGAAACCAACGAACCACGTCGTTTGAAAAACCAATCGACTTAAGCTTGGCAAGCAATGTAGCGTGATCGATCGACTCGAAAGCACGCTTAAAATCAAACAATAAAAGCAGGGACAGAAGACCCTTATCCGGGCCCCGCCTGATATCGTCAGTAACATTCAATAGTGCTGTTTGCGTGCTTTAGTTGCTACGAAAACAAGATTGGTACGGAGAGATAAGATTATTATCTTCGAGGTAAGCAATAACCGTGTCTGTAATTATTTTATCAAACACTTTGGCAAAGTGTGGGATGTTAGCAACAGGGCTAGTATCACCCGGAGAGCTAGGTGTCAGGCATTTACTAATTGTAAGTGGCACAATGATCGACCTTTTCCAAATTGATGGGTAGACTCCGCTCGCAATCGACAGATTAAAAAGCTCTGTGAAAAACGGGGCAATTTGAGGTAATACTTGCTCAAAATATGAGAGAGATAACTCATCACAGCTTCGACCTTTGGCTTTAGAGAGGCAAGCTATCATATACTGCGCAACCTCAACGCAATCAAGATTCCTAAACCTAAATTCATGCGCAAAACCTAAACTATTATAGTGTCCATCGAGAATAGTACTTAGAGAATCAGACGAGCAAGCTGGATGGGCGCAAGTGACAGAGGAATAATACTTGATGAGGGTATCCTTATCAAAGAAATGGAGAGGTGATTTGCTTTTGGCCGGCACTAAACCATTTCGACGCAGAAAGCCCCAACATTTTTCTCTATCAGAGCAGCCGTGTAATAAATACTTCTCGCGTGCACTTCGAATTGCACTTTTCACCTTCGTGCGAGCAATCTTGTAACGGGTAATAGTTGCCCGATTTTTAGATAATTTAGCGGCGCTGTATAGCCGATCGCGAGCTTTAGAACGATTCTTAAGGTCTAGTGTAAACCACGGAATAGGGTTGCGATTTGGCTTACGTACGTTAAACGGTGCATGAGAATCCAAAGCCTTAAGCGCAGCTTGCTGAAAACCGGCCAGCTTGTCGTCAACGCTGGCTAAAGGATCGAAGAAAGCTGGCATGGAGAGATCAGGTAGAAGGTCAGCCAGAAAAGCAGCTGAAGAAAACCTTCAAAAATCACGCTATATGATCTGCAGCTCGTGTTTTACAGGGAGATCAAACATGAAATCAATCATAAGGTAGTCGTGGCCATTGATGAAAGGTGCAGTGGATTTCTCATAGTGCACGACCTTGTCGCCATAATCCGATAGAACATCGATGACATCGATCCACGTGTCGGAATTATCTGTGTGATGAGTAGCGCCAAACGGTAAAAGGTGAAAATTATTTTCATTAATCAAATTACGGATATGATTGCCGTAATAATTAACGGAGAGTAAGTCGGAATTAAGATCGCCCGCAACAACAACATTCCCGAACCGGTGAGAATGATTTTGCAGAGCGTTGAAGAAGGTGGAAAGAGTATGCCCTTTTGGTCTGCGGTAAACACCGCCAAGCAAAATTTTTGTACCCCCAATCAATGCTAACAAGCATATATTCAATCTCATTAATATTATTAATGTTAGAAGCTTCCAAAAGAGAGAAGCTCAAATCCTCACGAATATAAAACCCGATACCACCGCCGTGAATATACGTAACTCCTTCCACATTGGCAGGGTTAACAGTTCTCTGGGAGACAAGACCTCGATCATTGCGAATAAAATTGTAGCCAGGGATAGAAAAAACCGAGGACTGCACAGGTGGAGTAAGCCAGGTTTCAGTAATAATCAAGACATCGACACTATTGTCATATAAAAGAATTTCTATTTCGTTGAAGTAGGCTTTGATAGAACTAGAGTTGAGGTGGGCAATACGAATTTTGCTACAGTTCCGAACAGGTGCAGGAACCGCCTTAGGGCTCTGATTGTCAAACCATACGCTCCAGATCACTAGTCGTAACGATCGAAATAATTTCAGACCCATCTGTTTTCCTAACTAAAATTTTATCATCGCGTACCCAAACATATTTGTAACCTAAAGCATTTGCACGCGTTTTTAAAGCTAAGCGTAAATTATGAAGAAACGGGGTCAACATATCGTGCATCTCGATAAAAGTGCTACTACCTCCAGAATAGATATCGCTAAACTTGAGTGGGCCAAATACTCGCTTCGCTCGCAATACATCGTCGCGTACGCAAATACTTTTAAAGCGTATACAAAACACAATTGGGCGAGGCCCGCGCTGAGACGAATGTGGAGAGGCCTCGGCAGTATTAGACTGAGGGCGACTGACAATTTCACGAACGCTGTGCACATCGGTAAGATAGTTTACAATATTAAGCTTCGTAAAAATAGCACTAGTAACGTCGTGCAGAGATGCTTGACAGGTAGGCGGAATTCCAGAGACCTTAATCTTGGCATATTTACAGCCCTTATCGACGCGTTCTTTGAGACTCGCAACCTCTCTTACTAATTTAGCATTTTCATTCTCAAGCGAAGTAACCCGGCTTTCCTGGTTGTCGACCTTTTCTGCGAGCGCATCAATTTTGATACTAAGAGCGGTATTGCCAGTTGTAATTACATTAAATAACTGGCCTAGCTTATCGTCAATAGACATCGCATTCCAATTAGAAGGCTTCGACAATGTCGGAGTGCGGAGAAGAGGACGCGAACTAGTGTCGACCAGCCGTTTGTCGTTCGATGACGAGGGATTAGCACTAGAAATTAACTCCGAACTGAGGTTCGCAATGCTGAGATCGCTGATGTCGAGAAGCGATGAAGAGCCAAGATCTCCAAGACGTCCAGCGTCAAAAATTGATTCACCCTCACTGCTACTAGGAAGCAAGGGAACGTCAGGTGGCGCAGTTAGTGCCTTGTCACGTCGTGTGATTTATTACATAAATTTATTCAAAACCTAAAAAGAATATAAACGTTGAAATTCAAACTCTCCCAAGAAGAATGCATTGCACGCACCGAACAGTTTCGACACACGGCCGAATGCAGGCCACTGACGAATCAGCATATCAGCAATTTGGCCGAATGCAGGCCACAGACGAATCAGCACATCAGCAATTCGTGACGTCTTACGCGAGCGCTACTTTTTATGTATACAATTTCCGAAATGTTAAGTTTGTAAATACTACAAAAATTGCATTGCGAATGAAGATTTTAAAAAGCCTTGCATGTACTCAATTAAGCAGTTCGTATACAGACACGGGCTCCGTACGCGTCGTCCGACAATTGACGATATATCAGTGAAAACAGTTATCGTTATAAATCCAAATACCTAAGTTTTATACTCACTATTTGTGACAATGTATAACATAATATACAACTACCGCATATAAACACAAAGTCTAAAACGATAAATCTTTAATCTTGCTGGCTTTGAACCTAATACTATGCCTCATAATTATAAAAATACATATAAATTATAAAAATGTAAATCATTAGACATTTTTACCTATCTTTGTTTTTATCTCCTTTGTTAGAAGCCGGTGGAGTAGTGTACAGATCTATCTGTTGCTTCTGCTTCTGGTTCGCTGCCTGGTTTCTTGTGAGAGCCCTCGTATTCTGAGCTTTGTCTGTTTTCTGTGGCTGTGGAGTACTTTGTTTCCTAGGTAGTTGCATCAAACTTGGTTCTACTGGGCCCTTGTTATAAGCTGTCAGTACCTGCTGTCTTGTAGATTTTCTACTATTGTAGACTGTGTCGTATGATGGTAATGAAGGGCTCATCGGATAGTCCGTTAAGTTAATCAACTTCGTAATTTTCTTTTTTAGAATAGAGCATAAGTTAGCGTCATACGCAGTTTGATTTATCTCTAGTTTTGTGGAATACTTATTGTTACTAAATGCACCGTTTACACACTTGATAGTTTCACTTGTACAGACATTCGTTTTATGATTTTCAGCGCATTTTAAACATACAGTTTTATATGTGCATTTTTTTCACTGTGCTCAAACCTGCCACACTTATTGCACTGGCTAATGTTAATTAAATCGTAGAGTCTACAGTTTTGATAACCTACGAAAATTCTATTTTTATTGTCTCTTATATATTTATATATGTCTGCAGGTACTTCCATTAACACTGTGCTTAGTTTGCTTAATTTACTGATGTACATGTGCATCATTTTACCTTTCCTTGGAAGATCACTGAAGTTCCTAGTATTGATATCCATTGCAACTTCTTCTATACTCATATTTGTGTAATTGTCTATTCCGACAATTTTTATTTTCGGATTATTTAGTTCATCTTTTTATTCACTGCAGAGACCTTTTAGTTATTCTTTGAGTACACTTTCTTTTAATGCTAAACTATCTACACTTGTACAACTAATAATCACTTCTTCTTTCTTGTTTATGTAGATATTCTTGGCTTGAATGGTTTTTTTGTGCATTTAGACAATTTATAACTGACTGTGTTTCTTTGAGTGGGTCATTTTTCTCTATTAGTTCATCAACCAGTCTTTTCAGTAGTCTAACCTCTGTTTTCAAAAATCTTATTTCACTACCATTTACAGTCAATTCTTGACTAAGTAGTTCAGAAGTCTTATCTTCCTTCTCAGCCAGTAGATATCCTCTTATTTCCTTAGTCATTTTCAATTTAATCTGAGCAATCAATATCCTTGCTGGCTCAGTCAGGTTTTTCTTCTTTATTTTTGAGGTTATGTTCATTACACTGTGTTCGGGGCAAATTACAAGATGTTTCCGCAAGTATTTAAAAGTGCCTGATATGTGGATGAAGCAGTTAATGTAAAAAGCCTTATCACAGATGATACACACTGCTATATCCAATCTTTTCACAGGATGACACGCAAGAAAAGCGGGACGCTTATCAAGAGGCTTGCGTACTTCCGCCATGCTGATAGATAACAATATATTTATCAATCTTATCAGGATTTTTTAATTTTGACTGATGATCCATTAATAAAAATAAATGTGCTTGCGGAAGACCTCTTATCAATTACAATATTGAAAATATGAAATTACAATTTGAAATTCAATTACATACGCATGTGCAATAATCTTTCCAAAAATATTTTCACTAAGAATATCGGATAGGATTGCTCGAAATTTACAATAAATTAATTTAACAGTAATTGTTACAGTATTATTGCATAAAGTTCATGGTGCAAAATTTTTTTGTTATCGTAACAAATATATCTGGTGGGCTGCCTATTATTCGCATTATAGCCATTCAATCAAGAAAACTGCATGTATCTGGGACTTCCCATATAAGCTGATGGCAAAACAAACAAATTACCTAATCTTCCGTTATTTTCAAAATTGTTATTATTGTTAAGCGCACTTTTTATTACGTGATCAACAAGACCTTGATAACATTCTACACGTAATTTTTTCTGATTATATCATAAAAAATTCAGTTTACAATATTCTATAATAATATAAGCTTGAATAATATACTGTTAAGTTAATCTTCCACAATGTAGAATAGGATTTTGACATAGTCCTACAAGCTAATCGATATGAATAATGTTTCAAAGGGGATAAATTTTTATCAATGTTATGATTTGGTCGAAACATCGGATTTCATCTTATATATCCACAAGAAAACGTTATAGGGAAAATCATGGGATCTATGTAAAAATATAATTTATTCAAAATAGACTTATTTCTTTTGGAGAGATTTTCGGATAAAAACAAGGATCGAGTAGCGTGGACTTGTAGCTGCTGTCATAAAAAGGAAGGGTGAAACGAGGTCGGAAAAACTAGGGGAGAACGCACCGCGAACGTAAGAGAACATATGCAGCCATGCGCAACGACTTAACAAGTCCAAATGAACTTGAGACCCGGCAAGGCGACAGATCATCGAATCTTCCTAAGGACTCGCAAGGTGACTTTTTCTTACAATTAGTCATTTTTTTGTTGTTTATCAAAAATGCAGCATCAATCGACGAGATTTCAAGTTTGAAGTGTTTGTTATAATAGTAAGAACACTTATTGACAAAGCTTTTGTTCGGTATGTGCTTAATTATTTATTTATAACAAAAAATGTGTTTGTCGGTATAGTAGGATGTTACCTTTCCAACATTTTGGCTACAACATCCCCTTAACGCTTTTACATTTACTTCCTTTACGGCTTGTTTAAGTTCTGTGCAAGCACCCCGAAAATTTGTTCCATTATCACAATAAATTTTCAACAGTGTACCCCTGCGAGCAATTAAACGATTCAAACACATAAATGTTGAATCAGAACTAAGCGAATGAGCTAACTTGATGTGAATGGCTCTGATGGTTAGACAGGTAAATAATGCTCCCCAACATTTTTCTTGTCTTCTACTAATTTTAACTAGTGTTGGCCCAAAATAATCGAGTCCACAGTGTGAAAACGGCTGTAAACGATAAGCTAATCTAGCAAGGGGAAGAGCGCCCATTTTTGGATTTGCAGGTTTCGCGCGAATTATTCTACAAACGCTACATTTTGCTATAAGACTTCGTAAAGCTTGCCGAAGGCCTAATATCCAATAAGTTTGTCGCAATTCATTTAAAACGGTATCGGTACTCCCGTGATACTATTTATTGTGATAATGTTTTATTAATAAGCTAGTGAAATAATCTTTTGCATCTAAAATGATCGGTTCAACCAATGAATTTTTCTCCTGCCAATTACTTAATCGACCTGTCGCTCGAAGAACGTGTTCTTTATCAAGAAATGTGTTCAAGGCTAAAGGTCGAGTATCTTTTTTGAGCATTTTATCATTTTCTAAAGAAATTATTCCGTGGCGAAATGACATTATTTGACTAATTTGATACATAGTTTTTGTGCCTGAATTCTATCCTCTATTGTGCTGTAATTTTGTCTTCTCACCCTACCTATTGCTTTATAGAATAATGCGACGGTTTCTATAAGGCGAGTCCAAGATGAAAATCGCGAAAAATCTATCAACGGTGGAGATATTATTGTTGCACAGGTTACGACTTTATTTATTTCTTTGCGATCAAAGTCGTTTTTAAAATTTATAAAATTTTCGTTCGGCCATAGCTGCTCTGTTTCGCGTAAGAAAGACGGACCGACGAGCCATCTGCTACTTTTGTTTAAAGCCATTGTACTCCTAAAACTTTCTCGCTGGTGTCATCGTTAGAATCTATTTTAACGAGTGAAGTAGTATTAGTCTGATTTTCAATTCCTAATAGAACGGATTCGGCATTGCTTACCCAGCTATGCATTTGCCAATTAGCTTTCGCGTTAATTTCAATGATCAACGTGTGAATTATTTGTGTCACTAATGAAATTTCGATGTGAAAGCTCGTGATTATTTCCACCGCACTTATTGCATGATTTGTTTTTACATTCTCGATGTGTATGATTCGCTTTCAAACATTTATAACACAGTTTCGCTTTTCTAACGATCTTCCAACGCTCAGCAATCGGTAATTTATCATAATCGTGACAATTGTCTATCTTATAATTTTTGCGACCACAATGTGCGCAGTTAGAATAGGAATTTTTGCACGGTTTGTTATTTACAACATTTCTGCTCACACTAGCTGTAAAAATAGATTTTTCGTTATTGCAAGAATGTTGTGGCAGTTGCTCGAGCGTTTTATGTAACGTTTGGTTTGTATCAGGTAAAACAATACAGCTGCTATCATCATTTCAGCTTCCTCCAATAAAAAATTCGCTAATTTTTCTAGTGCGGGTATTTTCTTATTTTCGAAAGGTGTGCATCTAACATAAATACTCATCATTGAATTCGGCAATTTTTTAATAACTCCGTCTACCAATTCTGTACTTTGTAAGTATCCTTCGTGATTGAGCGACTTGATTGCTGTTACTGAGTTTTTTAATCGACTTGCATATTCAATGACAGTTATTTCGTTTAACGCTATACTAGGTAATTCTTTGATTTCTCTAATTAATTCATTTAGAATAATTCGTGGACTGCCGAATCTTATTTCAAGAGTTATCATGATTTCGTCGGCAGTATTTTCCGCCGCAAATAACGCTTGTGTCGCAATGTGAGCGTTGCCGGTTACAGCTTCGAATAATCGCGTAAAGTTTTCACGGTCATTATAAACTCCGAGTTCTGACGAAGCATAAAACGCTTATTTAAATCTGACCCACGCGCTTTTCTTGAAAATTTTGACAGTGTTTTTGTGGATTGTAAATGATTAATTAACCTCGAATTGTCAACATTCGTGCTTGAATTATTGAGATTCATGAAGGACTGCGCTAAAGCATCTGTCATTTTTTGAGCAATGTAATCGTTTGATTGGGATATCCTTTCATCAATATCTAAATGTGTGCTGTGTCTATCAGGAAAACGATTTGCTATTTGAAAAAATTGATTAGAATTTTCGTAATTTAACCTATCGGTTCAAATGAACTTTCTAATACATTATCGACTATACTATTTTGATCGTGCTCTATATTGACATTAAACGGATTCGGCTCTCTTAATATTTCGTTGCTATGATCTATGACGTACTTATCTTCGACCGAGATGAAACGTTCATTACTGGACGTTGACGTTCGTGGAACTTCGTTGAAATGCCATGTTGCTGTTGTCACGTGGCTGTCAAATCTCGTTGTTGTAGTTGTTGCTGAATAAGAATGGAAACACCCAGCTGTCTCTGTGCTACGTGTGCGGGATCGCACGGTTCTCCATGATGGAGATGATGCCCTAGCATAATCCGATGCTGCTGCCAAGGCGCCGGGTCGTGCTGTTGTCCTGGCTATTGATGGCGCGTTAGAACGCACCGATGCCACTGCTGCCAAGGCGCGGGGTCGTGCTATTGTCCTGGATATTGACGGCGTGTTAGAAGGCACTGATACCGCTGCTGTAGGGGCGCGAGGTCGCGCTGTTGTCCTGGCTGTTGACGGCGCTTTAGAACGCATCGCTGCCTCTGCTGCTGTAGCGCGAGATCCCGCACACGTCCTCGTCGGTGGCGATGCATCAAATCGCGCTGTCGCTAATGCTGCATTAGTGCGAGTCCGCGCTGTTGTGCTTACCACTATAGGCGATGGAGACGATCCTGAGGCTGATGATGGAAATGCACGAGCCCGAACCGCCGACGTGGCCCGCGACGTAGATGGCGCTGACGGCACCAGCACATGGAATGGTATTGGAATCTTCGATAATTTTTTGTTGCCTCATAGTATCGGGCTAAGAGGATTTTTCAGGTTAACGTCGTCGTCTCGAGATCATTTTGGATTTGTCCCCAATGAAGTTTTTCCTTATTTATTTTTTGTAACACGTCTTGACAGATCGATAGTCGCAGAACGAATGAAAAAACAAAACGACGAGGGATTCATTTTCCAGAATTAGATGTCATAGCAACCTCAGAAAGTTCGAAAAAAATAAAGAAAAGAAAATTGAGAAGCACATCCACAGAATGTCTCTATGGCTCACGGTATCCCGCACCTTTTATTTTTGACTTCTCGAGTCCAAAAAGGATTAGAGGTCCCCAGACTATCCTTTGCGATCGCTGTGACACAGCCTACTCGAGAGTCTCAATTTTTACCCCTCGAAGCAAAATCATTCTTTCAGCTTTTCTCAATTTATTTAGTTATGATAATTTATTTTCCAGAAAATCTAATTTACAATATCGTGTCGAGTACAGCGGGTATCAACTTGTTTTATGCGCTTGGATCCAGCTCGTGTATTCTAGGCTGTTGCAAAGTGTGATCGATGAGATTTTCGATGACATTAAATAATATCAGAAAAACAGAGTGAGCTTTTCGTGCCCTTAGCCTTGGACATGATGATCTTAATTCAACAAAATCAATAGATAATAAAGTTGTGAAAACGTGGTCCAAAATGCGTTAAAAACTGCAGTAATAGTAGAAAAAGAAACTACAGGGACTGTCATTCCTTGACTAAATATAGTTATAGCACAATGTGTCTAAAATTCGCATTTAAGTCATGTCTATCTGTAACTAATGTAGTCCGTTTATGAACCACAACGAATAGGCACAACTTGCAGATTTTAGAAGTATATGCTATACAATTTTAGACGATACTTGTAACTAAACGAATTTGAAAACACATCACACAAAGACCTACATTCTTTCACTCCATATATTTGATCTCACTCTATATATTTTAAGTTCAATTAAATAATCTGGGTGAACGTAAAAAGCTTTTGGCTAAAATAGTTTGCTAAAAGGCTAACCCAAATTTTTTTATATACAACCAATATTGGTTTTGCAAATAGAATTAAAAATGAGAAGTTACTGGAAGCCGCCAATAACTGATGATACTCAATTGTGAGACTTTATTTGCATACGTATGCCTTCAAAAGGCATCCTATAGAGGCAAACACAGTTGCCTGTACATAGGGTTGGCATACATAAACATTAATAATAAAACATCGCTAAAAGCAAAACCCTTCGCTTTTCACATAAGGCATTCGCGAATATTTAAAGGTTCGCTGATAAACACACACATAGATACACACAAAGTATGCAGATATTCAAATACTGTTGATAGATTCATTAAACTGTAGTAGGGTAAGACTTGACGATGAGAGAAAATATCCTCTTTTTTTCATGTTCTCATTACTGGTTGTATTATCGGATAGTATTTTTAATATACTGGCCATGCTTTATAGAAGAAATTCGTATTCTGTTCCGGACGTAACCGAAGGCTACTAGGGATAAGAGCAAGTGCAGCGTATTTATTCTTTATTAATAATGTATTTACCTATTAGTAAATTTAGCTAACGTTTCTCCGTCATTTGGCTCTCATATGCGAGAATCGACAAGGCGATTCGTGGCTTCAGGCCAATACGGTTAGGAGTGATTTTATAATCATTCCTAGACTGCCACGACCCCCTCTAGGAGTTTTACTCCGCGGATTTTGAGGGTCACTTTCAGTGCAGAGAGACTAAAGGGCCGATCTGTGACTGCCAGGCCAGAGAGTCGATTGGCGGGAGGCGTTCGCGCGGGCACATGACTGCGTGTGTATAGCTATAGATATAGAGGAGCGCGCGCACTGCTTCGAGTCCCTTCGGTAGTCCCCGGGAAAGCGTCTTTGTTTTAGCGCGCCCGAGTTTTCGGCGGCGTTTAATGAGTAGAGCGTCAGTTCTCGGCCACAACTTGTGAGAGAAGGTCACACCAGGACCGATCATTAGGAGATTTCAATAAAGTTATAATATCTGATCAACAATGTTTTCACAGTTTATTTTTGAACCTTGATGTAGTCTTGTCCCGTACATATTCTTTGATAACAGATTAATTTTTCAGATTCGTCAATTGTACAATCTAAATAAAACTACTTAGTTTCATTCGAATACTTTTATTGATCTGCTGCAGCAAAAAATAATGTTGAATATTAATGACCATTGATTGGTGTATAGAATATTTCAGGGATTGTAATGATAATAACATATAAAATTTATAAGTTAATAATACGATTAAAAAATAATAATCAACAGGATGTTTTTGGCAATAGCATTATTCACAGCTAAGGAAACAGACTAAACTATTCTTGATAAATGCTGCACTACGGGATAATACTTATTTAACATGGTGGGTCAGTATTTATTTGTTTCTGTTCCTTTTTGCCTGTAACGGGCCTAATCTTCAGTCACGACAGTGGCAGCACTTCCATCTGTCTGGCAGCTACGCCTTGCTAAAAATATGCGATTAAAATCGATGGACAAAAAATGAATCGATTACGAGTCTATATTTTAATCCTGCGTTTTACAATTAAAAGCGATTATACTTAGGCTACTGCGTGTGTAATATATTGATGGCATTAAATTCTATTTAAAACGATAAAATAATATCGATTAAACCGGTTCAGAATACATTATAAGTATTAGGATATTTACTTAATCGATTCAATGCTTATTTAAATCGGAACCAATGTATCTGTGTTCACTAAAAAAACAGTTTTAATGATTTTTCATATCTAAAATAACATTTGATATTATTCAATCGTACTATATTCAACTATGCAATCGTTTTTACTGAAGTGTTGTTATAACCCACCCGCAGGCTCTCTCGCACAAGCCCCTGAATGTCGGCACCCCGCTCGACAGCGCCGCAGCGCGCCTACAGTACCGCTAGTACCGCGCGCCGCCGATAGGCGACTGCCGTACTCCCCAAAGAGGAGTAGCGCCTTGGAGGGCATATAAGCGGACTGGCTTCCAGGCCGAGGCATCCGGCGTCTGAGCCTAGGCTACTTGCACAGTGCACTTCAACGCAATAAATCTGTTTTGTTTCAAAGTAAATACTCCGAGTATTTCTTTTCTCACCCTTTCCCTAATCAGCACTTCTCAGCGCTAACTCGGCGTATGTCGAGACCGGACTTACAAGCTCTTCGGGAGCTGAGGGGTGAGCGCGACCTACTGCACTTGCTGCTCGCCAAGGCTAACCGAGCGCTCATCCTGGAGCGTCATCAAAATCGGAAGTCCTCAACTGCTGACGTCGCCACCCAGACCGAGCCTACCTCAGGGCGCCAGCACATCTGCACTCAAGCGGATCACCGCTGCTCAGTGCTCACCACTCCTACACCTCAGTCGGGGCCGAACACCGGGGAGTCGCCATCCGACGTGCTGAACGCCGAATGGGCCGAACACCTGCAATTGGTAGACATCCCAGAGCGGCCCACGATTGATCCAGACCTCCGGGATATATACCGATACCACCGAATAACTCCGACTCCAGCACCCGCAATTCCGACGCCGAAGTTGCAGATCATCAGCCGGAGGATAGCGGCTAAACAGGCTGCACAACCAGCGCAACGCAGGTTGGCCTGCATTTCCCCACAGAAAAGGAAGCCGCCAGCGTCGCAAGCCCAGGGTCATCTCTAATGTGACTCTCAAGGTCCCGTTGCCGCTCCCCCTAGAGAAGGCACCTTCGGTCGAGGAGAAGACTCCTCCGGAGCCCATGGCCTCGGTGGCGGTCGACCTCACGACCTCCGACTAAAGCGCGCTGCGCCTCTTAGTTATTTTTTTAGTGGACCGATCCCTGGTTGGGATAGGCCCCGTAATAGAACTAAGAAAAAAAAAAAAAAAACGTGTGCGTCACGGGACGCCCGACAGAAGTGATAACTTCAATGATATTTATAGAAACTATCAAATATAGAACTTGTTTAACGCATGATGGCAATAATAATTTTATAGTTATATTTTTTGTTAATCTAATAATTTATAAATGGATCAGGAATAAGTAAAACGTAATTTAATTTCCTTTTGAATGTAAAATATATATTTTATGTTCAATATTTATCATTATTTAACAGTTTAAGTTGACTGGCTGGTATTTAACACAACAATATGATTATCAATATACACGTAAATATCACACTCGGTAATTGAAAAATCAAAATAACTATTTGTTTACTAACACAATTTAATAACACAATGTTCACTTCAAAAGTTTTACTAATGTAGAGGTTATGTTTACTGTGCACGCGCGCTAAGAGAAAAGTGTCGAGGAAAGAAAGGGAGAGATAGAGAGCGTCTGTAGTGGAGCATATCGACGGCTGACTGGAAGATCACCGTATCTCAGCCGCGGCTTCGAGAACGCCGTATCCCAGCGGTGGCTTCGGGATCGCCGTATCTCAGCCGCGGCTTCGAGAACGCCGTATGCCGGCGGTGGCTTCGGGATCGCCGTATCTCAGCCGAGGCTTCGGAAAAGCCGTATCTGAGCCGCAGCTTCGGAAACGCCGTATCTCGGACGCGATTTTTTTTCCTCAAATTTTGTAGTGGCAGCACTGCGTAAATTTTAAATATGACGTAAAAATTTTTAAAATTTGCATCAAACATTCTGAAAAAAATCAGAATTACTTAGTTGATTTATTATTTGACATTAACTACACTGTAAGTATAGATAATGTAGAAATTCGAATAGAAAAACTTTTCATTTTACACCGATAATATCGCGATTTTGTAAACCGATTGGAATGGCCTGTCGTTGAATAGGCGTGAGATCTTTATAACCAACTTTGTCAATAATATCCAAGATTTCTTTAGGAAAACCTGATTCCTTCCACGACCGGATCGGATCAGAGGAAATCCCAATTTCAAAGTATATAGGGTCGCGCAGTAGACAAATCGTACTTTGTACTTTTTCTTGCCAAAGCGGTGCTGTCGCGCCCCTAGATAATTTTAATTTAATATTTTACTAATTCAACAGAAAAAAATTAAAACTCTTCGTTGTACTCGTATTTTTTACTTCTTTCCACCTCGCTAAACATTGTAAGTAAATATTATTCTTCCATAAATTTTACGTGTTTCGTAAAATGAAACAAAAACCTCTGCTGTTTTTCTACTCGAATTTCAACATTATCTATACTTACAGTGTAGTTAATGTCAAATAATAAATCAAATAAGTAATTCTGATTTTTTTCAGAATTTTGGACGCAAATTTTAAAAAATTTTACGTCATATTTAAAATTTGCGCAGTGCTGCCACTACAAAATTTGAGGAAAAAAAATCGCGTCGGAGATACGGCGTTTCCGAAGCTGCGGCTCAGATACGGCGCACGGTGCGAAAAAATTGTTTTCCTTGTATTAAAACCTAAT
>QLSS01000248.1:0-16689 GCA_024372645.1 Trichomalopsis sarcophagae
ATATATATATATATATACACACACAGGGTATCCCATTTTAATCGATACATGCAAATATCTCGTGAAGGAAGGCCTTAATCGGAAAAATGACAGAGACCAAGATTGTAGGATTTCGCGGAGGAAGTCGAATGTTGACCTTAGATTTGACCTCCAAAGCGTCTTCAAGGTCATTTGAAGGTCAAGTTTGATTTTTTTAATGGAAACCCTATCTTTTTATAGCGGCAATGGAAAGAGCGGAAAATTTTACTTTTAGAGTGATATGTTGTGTTTGTACTTCAAAGGGAATTTTAATCGCTATCGATACATATTTGATGTTGAGGACCCACAACTTAATCTGTAGAATTTACATTCAATTAATGAATCACGACCTATGGCTCTTATTTAACGTCGTTTTTTTTTATAAAAGTCGACCATTGCCTCTTCAAATGTTTCCCTCATTTACCTCCGGCATTAGCGTAACCCGACATACACCACGGGGAGGTTGCACGATAGGATTTTGTACGCCATTTAGCCCTGAAAAGGGCTGATTGTTAGTTAATTATCTATTTAGGTGTTCAAAGCAATAAATGCTCAAAAGTAGCTCCACCGACTTGCAAGCAGAGTCTTTGTTAGAAATGTTCTACAGTTCGTATCAAAACATTACGGGGAGATATTAGCACAGGCATTTTGAATCCTCATTCTCATATCGTTAGCAGTAGTTGGTCTTTCTTTGTAAGCTGTATCTTTGTGGTATCCCCACAAATAAAAATCTAATGGAGTTAAATCAGGTGACCTTGAAGGCTATGCAATTGGACCACCCCTACCTATCTAACGATTTGGGAAACGATCATATAAAAAATTCCGTACTATCCTTGCGTAATGTGGTGGAGCTTCATCTTGTTGCAACCACATCCTATATCTTGTATTCATATCAACATGTTCTAGTAGGATTGGAAGTTCATTTTCGATCAAATTTAGGTAACTTTCGCTGTTTACATTACTTCAAAAAAATATGGGCCTATTAAATTTCCATTGATTATGCCACACCAAACATTAATATTCCAACGGTATTGATTATCAATTTGTTGTATGCACTGTGGATTCATTGCAGACCAGTAATGGCTGCGTTACGTGACGACTTTCCCGATTTATATTTGAAATAATAATTTCAAGTGTAGAATCGAAAAAGTTCTACACGTATAAAGGTACTGCGAGACTTAAGGCCACAAAAGTATCAAGTGGCTAAGAATCTCGCTAACCCATTAAAAAAAATGGTAAGAATTAAACAGTTAAATAAAATAAGTAAACACGGAGTGATTAAAAAGAAAATTCTTTAAGAATAAAATTACGCGAAGTGCTTGTAACAAAGGCAAGTGTCGAATTTCAAACTGCTCGCAGCATGTTTTCTTGAATATTTAGCATTAGAATAAAAGTACTCGTAGTCAAACACAAAGAGTTCACATGTAAAATAGAAGTCAACAATTAAAAGCACTTTGTACAAATTTCGAGAAGTATAAAATGTCTTTTTGAATCAAAAGCAAAATCATTACAAATATTTTATTTCTCACAACGAGAAAGAGCGGGTGAAACGTAGGATTGCATTTCTCACTACTCCACACACACAAAACATTCTCTCACTTTATACGCAAAATTTTGTCGTACATTGACACTCTCAACAGTTTAACACTATATAAACACCACTGAAGCACTAGACGGGAACACAGGACACCACAGAACACCTTGTTATTTTATCCTTGCTTTAAAAGTCACGAATCCTCTTGATGATATGCAAAAACATTACCCAAATGTTGTATACCGTTACCCTTGTGTAAATATACAAGCCCGTTTTGGCAGTATGCGCCTTTCCCCTCACACTGAATGAATACGGCTCTGCAACAAATAAAAAGAAACAGGCATATTAAACACAAAGCAACGAGTCCTTGAGGCTCGATATTAATTTAAGTTTAATTATTTATGAAAAGAACACTCATGTGAATAAGCAGCAACAGGTGTGCACTGCTTGGGGTAGGAAGTCCTAGGCCCACACTCATATTTCCTGTTTTCACTAATAAATACGGTCCAAAAATCACCGACACAGGTAGAGAACGCACTCGCGGACCAACAGATTACACGTGCGTACTATTTTTACCTCAATTTAATAGAAATAATCGAAAGATAAAGTACGCGACGCGACGGGGGTGAGGTTAGCCATTGCAGCATAGCAGCCGACGGCACGCGTTTGTTCAAAGCAAATACGGGCGCAGACGCATGCGTGGTCACTAGGCGCGGCTAGGGAATTTACCGCTGTTCGAGACTAGACGCGCGCAATTGACGTGGTCGAGTCAGAGTAGGGTCAAGAAACAGAGAGAGCGCGCGGCAGCCATTTTGAGCGGGCGCGGAATTCAAATGATCAAAACGAAAGATTGACATTTTAAGGGTTCTACAACAATAATATCTATAATTAATTAATATAGATTTAAAATTACACTTCTTTAGTCTTTTCTTTTTTTTGCAAGTAAATAATTTTTTTTATTATTGTATTAAGAGAAGTTAACTCTTTAGGAAGTAACAATTGTTGGTTTAGGATTTTGTTAATTAAAATTTTTGTAGATTTAGGAACAATATTAAAATTTTCTCTTATGTTGAAACAATATTTTATTATTACTTCGTTTTTCTTTAAGCAAGAGGTATTTAGTTATTTTGGGGATAAGCATAATAATTGTTTAAGATTCCGGTTTTGTTTTTTTTATCGTGCTTATTTAATTCTTCTTTTCATATTTAACAAAATTAGATGAAAACAAGCGAAGCCTCATATACAATTACGTAAGAAGTTTGGAATTTTATTAAAATATTACAATAAACTTAATTTCTTTTCTCGCTAATTTTTACATTATATGCCGAAATTTCGATTATTCAATTAAACCCGCTCAATCAGCACTCATATTGATTTTTAGACAAACAATTGAAAGTCATCTATAATTTTTAGAGTTTTAAGAATTTTGAATTTAAAACTAGGTTAATTAATAGCATTTTACTCTTAAATACAAGTTTTTTTGGAGTTTTGGGGATTTAATTATTAAAACACACTTATTTAATTTCCATTAAGAATATAAGAAGCAAACGAAGTTTATAACAATTAAAAAAAATTGGTTTTTAGTCACTTTTTGGAACTTTTATTGCAACTTGCTTGAATTATCCTTGAAATAATTATTTTTACCGCTTTTATGAACCTTACGTACCCATTTTATACAACTTTACAAATCCCTGTTTGCGAAACACGACACTTTAGTTTTTTCTTTGTGGTTGTTTTGGTTCATACCTTTCGTATGTTTACAAGGCACGAAATTTTTAAATTTTGATTTTTGAATTCATAAACAAATTTCTTGAAACAAAGACATAGTGGTGTCAAGTCAGAGTGGAAACATAAGTAAAGCAAAATTCTACAATTACTTAAAAATAAATTGAGTAAGAAAAGGAAAGTTAAAGTAACTGAAAGTATATTAAATAATTCAAGGTTCCGTAAGAGTGACTATTCAAATTACCTAGAAGACACACAGTACTTATTCGAGATGACGGGAAATCGCTCAAACGAGGATAATGCGACCGGAGGAGAAGAACAGGATGCCCGCATGCTTCTAATGAGCACTATGGCAAATAGTTTTGCACTCATGAACTGCATAAGTGGCATTCCGAGTTTTGACAAGAAAAAGAATCTTCGGGACTACATATAAGATTCAAGGAACGCCAGTGAATTAGTGAGTGACCTGATCAAGCCACAATTTTTACAACATGCCCTACATAAAGTAACAGGATCAGCAAAGAAACGTTTAAATAATTAAACAATAAGAAGTGTAGAAGATTTGTTACATCTAAAACACAGATTTGGACCTGGAAGAAATGTCAGTTATTAAGTTTACCTGCAAATTTGGCGGAACGAGTAGACTATAGTAAACCCAACGATTTAAGAGAAGCTTACGAAGAAGCAGTGCGGTTAGAAACCAGGATGGAAGCAAAAATAATTCCAGACTCAAGACCATACATAGGGAAAGACCGATATTACAATGATCAAGACAAGTATAATGGGCCACAAAATAAACATAATTATCATTATTATGGAGGATACCGGCATGAGAACCGCTATCAAAATAATCAGCAAAATAATTTAGATTACGTGGGGTACGTGAATAATAGAACGTATGACGGACTGCAACAAAATGAACCTCAAAATCATTTCCCGCAGAATAATTATCAGAACAATTATCGAGGTAATAGCTATAGAGAAAGAGGGTATCAAAACAATTATGGCAACTAAGGTGGACGAGGACGTTATAATCATAACTACAATAAGGGACAGCAACAACGCAATAATTGGCAAGCTTGGAATAGCGATGGAAACAGAAGAAATCAGCAAATATTCGACCATGACACTGGAAGGTACTATGATGCACCACCGTATCCCGACAGCAGAAATGACACTAACTGGCGGAATAATCAATAACAACACAACGATCAAGCCCAAAGAGGTAATTTAAACTACCAAGAGGCTCGCCACAACCCCAGAATGGCGAGCCAAATCCAGAAGCAAAACCAAGGTTATTCGGGCCCGAATCAAAATACAAATCATGTCCAGAACCAACAGATGCCCGGAAACTCAGATCAACAGAACTATCAACAACTCCAAACATATAACGAGAACAAAAGTGTGAACTCAACGAATCCGAGCAACAATTAGCCGAAGGCACCAGTGATGGCAATCTTGTCGAGACCAGAAAAATATCAAGAATGTGGTCCACAAACTGTAAATGACCTGAAAATGTTAATTGGGAGGACGACAATGCCACAGCAGTAAGAATAAGAATACCAGTTGGAACCACTAAACCATGGGTGGAATTCATGATTGACAATGGAGCTACAGTAAACTTAATTAAATCAAGTGTATTGGACGATGACATGCCCATCTGTACTGCTGACGCTAGAGAACTAGGCGGAATCACAAACCAGACTGTGAAGACGTACGCATCAATATATTTAGACATAAAGGGTACCCCAGTAAAATTTCAAATAGTATCAGATGATTTTCCAATTCCATTTGATGGGATGTTAGGACGCAATTACCTAAAGAAAGAAGATGTGCTAATGATAAGCGGAGATGTAATGCACCCAATACCGTTCATAGGACACAAAGAAGAACATAATCCAAAGAATTTAAGAAAAGGATATAGATGTAAACAAGCCAACGAAATACTAAAAGTAGAATCTACAAGTGAAGAAGGGAATGAAGTAAAAAAACAAATAATAATCAAAGAAACAGAACAAAGCCCAGGAAGGGGACACACACAATAAAAGCGAGGAGTAGGCAAGTGATATAAATCAACTTAATCAAAAGCAACCTGGAAGAAGGATACATACCAAGGATTGACGTGGAGAATGAAAATCTCTTCGTGGGTGAAGGAGTAATGACAAATGTGAACAATACCTGCAAGATAATGGCCATCAACACCAACGAACAAGATGTGAGGATAGAGGTAGATCCAAAAGAACTAATACCTTTCGATACAAGACCGATTTCCTGCAAGAAACTGATAGTGCATTTAATGGCGACATGATTGTGAACCAAATAAAGAGACTAGAAAAAGTAAAAGAAGCAATCAGGAGAGATCATTTAAATCAAGACGAATTGGACATAGTCGATCGGATTATCGAAGACTACTTAGACCGATTTCTGCTCGCAGGAGACAAACTTCCATGCACCATATACATCTAGAAAACGATGTACCCATCAACACCAAGCAATATAGACATCCTCCGCAACATAAACAAGTTGTAAGAGACAGCGTAGAAAAGAAATTGAAAGACAAAATCATAAGAGAGTCTAATTCTCCGTACAACTCACCTATTTGGATAGTACCCAAGATACCTGACAGTCATGGCAATCCACGATGGAGAATGGTTATTGATTTTAGAGAATTAAATAAGAAAACAATCAGAGATGCATATCCATTACCAAATATTGCAGATATCATGAACCAATTAGGAGGTGCAACGTACTTTTTTATTTTCGACCTGTCAAGTGGTTTCCAACAAATACCAATGGCACCCGAAGACTGCTATAAAACGGCTTTTACCACAATCTATGGACATTATGAGTACACCAGAATGCCAGAAGGTTTGAAAAATGCCACAGCGACTTTCCAAAGACTAATGGAGAAAGTACTAAGAGGGCTTCAAAACATCGAAATGCTTGTGTAATTAGACGACATCATTGTTTACAGCAAAGATTTACAAGAACATGAGAGTAGAATCAGAAATTTGATGCAAAGACTAAGAGAAGCAAAGCTGGTTCTGCAAGCAGATAAAATTGAATTCATCATAAAACAAGTGGGTTTCTTAGGACATATAATCAGTGTAAAAGGCGTGGAACCAAATTCAGAAAAAGTTGCAGCCATCGCCAAATTAGCCACACCCAAAAGCGCAAAGAATATAAGGGAAGTACTCGGAATGTTTGGCTATTATCGAAAGTACATTAAAGATTTTGCCAAAATTGCAAAACCATTAAATGACTTATTGAAGAAAAATGCGAAGAAAGTTTTGGAAAGTTAAAGCAGTGCCTCATGGAAGAAACTATATAACAATTTCCAGATTTCAATAAAGAATTCACTCTGACCACTAATGCATCAGACTACGCAAACGGACCAGTCTTGAGCCAAGAAAAGGCCGGGTTTGATCACCCAGTCCAATATTTATCGAGGGCACTAAACAAAGCTAAAAGAAATTATTCCACCACTGAAAAGGAATGCTTAGTGGTACTATACGCTCTACATCAGTTTAGACCATATTTATTGTGTCGTAAATTCACACTGATGTTCGACCATGAACCTTTAAACTGGATGCATAGCGGAAAAGATCCTGGACAAAGACTCATGAGGTGGATGTTCAGGTTCACAGGTTATGAATACACGTTTAAATACAAACCTGGAAAATTAAATAAGAATGCTGATGCTTTGTCAAGAAATCCTCCAGAAATGACTGAAAAAGAAATTAACGAAAATTTGCCAAGAATCAAAGTAATGATAATTGATGAGTAAACAAAAGAAGATCAAAATAAAACTAAAGACAAGGGGACCATGCAGAACACTTCGCAGCAGAGCTCAATCAGCATTCGAAAAGACCACTGCACCCCGACCCAGGGGCAGACCCATAGGGGCTAAAACAAATAAAGAACCACCTAAATTAGATCATATTGTGATAGCACAGAGAACGAGAGCAAAACGCACACAAATACCAAGTCCAGTAGGGCAGTACATTAAACAACGAAAGGCAACCAAAACATTCAAAACCATCGATCCAAAGAAACCCGTGCAAGCGAGAGCGTCGACCAGGGTTGAAGAATCAACAACAAAAATGACCTCTGTCAAAGCCAGAGAGTTACCAGAAAGTTCATCCAACATAGATTCAGACACCTCGATGACAGTAAACCCGTCCAGAAGATCATGGCTATCATCTACAGCCAACGAAGACAGCGATTTAGATAAACCACCATTACCAGACCCTAGGTACAGTGGGTTACGAGTGGAAGGGCCAACAGAAACAACAGAAAACGAAAAGCAAGAAATATCAGAAGATGAGGTATTCTCTTCAGAAGACAACCAAGACAAGACTATAAGTAATATAGCCATCGAGTTAAGTGCCGTAGAAGGATTCCAAGCTGACGAAACCACTGATGAAGACTCAATAGAAAATCTGTCCATAAAAACCACTCTGATGAAAGAAGAAGTGGAAGAAGCTTGTAGAAAATTTGAAGAGAGCATGAGAAGATATGATATGAATAAAGGAGCACACATCAGCGAATCAAGAACTGCATTAGAAATACAGCTAAAACTACCCTCACATTTCTCAGACGATGATAATGTACCAGACGATATGCGTGAAACCCTGTACTTGTCGGATCCAAGATTCGAAAATGATACTGACCTGGACGACGTATGGAGAAAAGGTGTCCAGAAACTAATAAAACGAGCGCGAGAAAAACTACTAGAAACATCAGGTCAAGAAGATACAGGAGATGAATCAGACGTCGATAGTGTAACAGATATTATATCCCCACCAATAAGAAAAACTTTATCGGTCACGACTACTATAACAAGTGATAGTCCTACAGCCAACAGTACACCCCGAAACAAACTTAAAAACAAAAGAAAACTATGAGTACTGAGCGAAATAGAAGCCGAAGAAGGGTCAATAATAGACAGAAGATTTTCGAAACCACCGGAACCAACCATGCCTTTTCTTATGCCTACACCACCAGACTTGGAACCATTGAACAAGAATCGTGATCTCCGCCAAGATG
Organism: Trichomalopsis sarcophagae; assembly: GCA_024372645.1. Lineage (NCBI taxonomy): Eukaryota > Metazoa > Arthropoda > Insecta > Hymenoptera > Pteromalidae > Trichomalopsis > Trichomalopsis sarcophagae. Next base: position 8,327 of record QLSS01000248.1, read on the forward strand.
ATGAAGAATCTGACAGTGATTTAACCCATATAACAGCGAGGATGATACGAGCTCTTCATAGTATAATTACTGTAAGAGAGTGCCTCACTCACAAGAGAGACAACCTTATACACTACTTATCAGCCGATTGTGACAATACGTGGTCCGTCACCAAACTGCTGGAAGAAATAGAAGCAATCGATTTAACAAAGATAAAGAACCAGAAACCAAAATCAGGACAAGTGCTAGTTACTCCTTTCAAGAGGAATCAAATATTTACGGTGATAGTGAAGGATAAATATTTCAACACCATCAAAATACCGAATCTGCATGAAGCACTCGTGAACCTAAAACAAATACTCATAGAAAGAGGCATCAAAAGCTTTCGAGTGGCTAGAAAAGGAGATATCTTAGACCAACTAGGATCTCCAACCAGCATAGAAATGCTCTATGAACACTTTCACAGAAGTGGAATAAAAGTAACCATGTGCTATGGCAAGGCAGAAGTACTACCTGAAAAACACAGAAAAGATATAATCAGACACCTTTATGATAGCTTAACAGGAGGACATAAAGGAATCAACCAGACTTATCAAAAGATAAGAGAGCGATACTATTGGCCTGGAATGAGGAACGACGTTCAAGACTACATCAGGCGATGTGCGAATTGTCAGGAACAGAAAATAGAGCGATTTAAAACAAGAGAACCGATGATCATCACGGACACACCAATAGAGGCTTTTGACAAGGTGTCCATTGATACCGTAGGAAAACTTAGAATGACACCGACGGGAAATTGCCACTTACTAATGATGCAGTGCAATCTAACCAAGTACCTCATAGCAATACCAATTGAAAATTTACATGCAACTACAATTGCTGATACATTGGCGAAATATCTCATCTGCCAATTTGGAGCGCCAAGAGCGATACTTTCAGACAGAGGGACCAGTTTCTTGTCAAATATAGTTGAATCTCTATTAAAATTATTTAAAATTAACCACTTAACAACCTCGGGATATAGACCTCAAACAAATGGATCACTAGAAAGAAGTCACGCTCCGCTCATAGAATTTATCAGAATATAATCTGAGAAATATGATGATTGGGATCATCTGACACCATTCGCCACCTTCACATAATAACACTAGCATACACGCGGCAACCAATTTTACCCCCTTCGAATTGGTTTATGGGAGGGTAGCGCGTTTTCCCTTAAGGATACCATCTGATGAAAAATTAAGAACCTATAATGTTTACATACGAGATCTAGTATTAAGATTGGAAGAATGAAATTTTTAGCAGGCGAAACCCAAATAGATAACAAGGTCAAAACAAAAGCGAGGTACGACAAAAAGGTTAGAGCGTTTAAAGGCAAAGTAGGCGGATATGCTAGGTTAATCAACGAACACCGAATCAGTAAATTCGATGCATACAGAAACAAACCCTTAAAAATCATTGAATTCGTTGGTAGGAAAAATGTAATTTTAGAATATCCTAACGGCAAAAGAATTCGAAAACACATCGATAAGTTAAAACATGTAGAGGACGACTCTGACACCAATTCTGATTAATTAATAGCAATAAGTGTAAACAAATTGTAAATAGTATATTTATAAAAATAAATTTTATGAAATCCCATTAACTCACATCTTAAATTACAGGATGAATAAATTAAATAAACTTTTGATCATAATTTTTAATATAATAACAATGGTCCGAAGCCAATCCCCATATCAAATGGACCCATTGGACACTAATGCCGGCATCTATTTCGAGAGAGTAGACGTCATGAGGATATTGAAGTGGATGAGCTCATGCAGACACATGCACCGTTGGAGACATACAGAGCCGTCTACAACAGCTGCTTAACGCGAATCGAAGAAATAAAGTGCAAACATGCTTTAGGACTAGATCTTATAAAATAAAAGGACCAAACTTTGAAAGAAGTCCAAAAGAAAATAAATGAAACCATCAAAACTATGACACATCAATCGTATCTAGCAGAAAGAAATCCCAGAAGCATCCGAGTCAAAAGAATAGCACCCCGAGGAATAATAGGCTCAATAATCAAAAGCTTATTCGGTCTAGTCACCACTGACGACGTAGACAATATCAACAAGAATATAGACTCGTTATTTCAAGACCAGTGGAAAATCGTGCAAATAATGGATCAAAATGCGTACATAGTCTCAGCGTAATTTGAAGAATTATATAACATAACCAAAAATCACCAGAAAGTGCTCCAAGGATTAGAAACAAGAATGACCATAACAATAAACAAAATGTTAAAAGAAGACGATGAACTAAAACATCTAGTAGAAATAACAGTATACGCGAGATGCCTAGAAGCAACACTCAATCACTTAATAAAAAGCAACGAAAAGGTTTTGAAAGTACTCAGATACCTGAAGGAACGAAAGATCCACCCGGAACTTATAACAACAAGCATGCTACACCAAATTATGACGGACGTAAAGAGAACTAGCGAAAATCTGGCCTTTGCTATACCCACAGAGCATTTAAGAATAGAAGAGATAATTAAAATATCAAGAATCGAATAGAAAGCCATATCAAATTTACAGACTACATCCGGTGGCAGTACCACAAAGCAGCCGAAACCAAACAACAGAAATAGTTTTTGTGCAACCATCGCATAAATACATCGCAATAAATTCCAATCAAGAAAGATACATTAAGTTCGATGTGGAACCCACAATTAAATGCATAAAGACACATTATTCCCTCATCTGTCCAATACTTGGTCCATTTGAGAGCAAATCTACATCAAGGGACTTTGAAGTAGCAATGCTATTAAATCCGAACACAGAAACACTGAAAACCTGTGATATAAGATATGGAACCAGTGCAAAAACCCAATTAAAATATTTAGAAAATGATCAATCCTGGTTATATTCAGCAGATAAACCAGAACAAATGCGAATTACGTGTACAAATCAAAGAGACACAAAGATAAAATTGGAAAAAGCCGGAATAATAAGACTCTCACCAACTTGTGTCGAGAGAACCGCAGACAGCATGATATTTGGACAAGAAACTAAATACAGTTGGACCACATATTTATACAAACCCGAGATTGATCTAAAGATACATGACATATACCCGATTCTCAATGAAAGAGACCAAAATCCTAGCCGTGATACACCCCAAAGCCGTGAAATAATTTTACCTAAATCTGACTTTAATCAAGCTAAACCCTTAAAACAAATGATAGAAAAATTAAGTGAATTAAAGGAACACAAAAGACGCGTATACAAAACAAACACCCTCCTATATAGCGGTCTAACCTTCCAACTGGTTATGATTGCAGGCATCATAGCATTAATAGTGGGAATGAAGTGTGGAATGATGATACCCTGCCCAAAATTGAATAAACAAACATATAAAATACCTCAAATTAAAGAACCCAATTGCGATAACCCCATAATCGAGACAAACTTAACAGAGACCCCTAGTACTTCTAAAACAAAAAACAATAACCCAAATAAATCTAAATCACTTATAATAGAGACCTAATTTAAAAATGAAGCAGAATGCGATTATTAATACACCCCTATATACAAATCAAAATTTAAATTTACAGAAAGTAACAAGATGAATACGGCAACCACAAGCATATCAATATTCTGCGGCATGCAAGTACCAATCTGGACCGTTGTACGAGAATACGAACAAGTTGGAAAGCCACGCTGTATCTTTATCGAAAAACACAGAACGGACCCCGGAAGCAAAAAGATTACAATAACCTACGATATAGTAATAGAAACTATAAGAGCAAATGACTTAAAAATCACACTTATAAGAGAAAACAAGTTCAGAAAACTGGGTAAAACAACAATACAGACGAGAAGGTCGCTATCCAGCGAAGACACCCCTACCTCGGCAAAAAAAAATCCTTCGGTCCGAAGCGAAGTACGAGTTGTAAACAACACGCAACAAACACAGGAAATAATCAAATATAGATTATTTTGCATCTTACCATGGCAAGGGATGGACAAAGAAAAAGATGAAACCTTTTTCCAATACCTTGCGCAGTTTAGAAAAATGGTGTATTACGAGACCATACGAGACAAAAAAGGACGGTTGTCATACGGTTATGTTTAATATTTTGAAAAATCCGACGCAGAGAGAGCAAAATAGAACAGTGACCCTATCTATAAAGCAACATTTGCCGAACCTAGAAAAAGGAGACAAAGCGATAACAGAATGGACGCAAAATTCCACCAATACTGTAAAAGAAATATTGAAGTAGACTTGTATGAATTATACTATCTTAAATCAAGAAAAACGTTAAGTTTTCAAAATGGAACCAACCAATTCTTATTATAACCTATTATAATCAAAAATAGTCATTCCTTTATAACAATCCAACTAGCAACCTAATCACACATACACACACAAATACAACACAAGCATTTCGCAAACACAATAGAAAGGGGAACATTAATAATGACAATATGTGAGTCACAAATGACCACATTAACTGAAATAACCCCGTTAACTCTATAAAATAAAAAAAATAAAAAAAATTTTAAACCTAGCTCACATAACTCACAAAAACATGAAAACGTTTTATCTCCACATACTTAGACATAGTCCACTCCTGTTCTGCTACGTCGCTCGAATCTGTTTTCTCTTAATAAAATACATTTAATAAACAATTGAATCTTTCCAAAACGATTCTTTTTGAAATCTAACATACTCTTCCAAACGTTTCCATCACATCTCTTCAAATGAATTAAAACTTAAATCTGCTATCCGTCGACTGCAAGACACACATGAATGGAAGATAAGTGATGACCAGCGTTCACGTAGGACTGATATCTCTCATAAACAAAAAAAAAAAAAAAAAAAATCGCTACACTCACACAACAACGCTTAACCCACACCACCCAATCCCTATGACCAAAATCTTATTTTCCATTTAAAATTATAAAAATAAAATGGACCTCAATAAACCCATAATAATGAATGGACAAAATACTAGGAACCCCTAAAAATAAATAAATTACATGACCAATTATGCCACATCATATCATACAATAATACCTTTTGTCTTTCATTTTATCTCTGTTACAGGAAAATGGTCCAGAAAAAAATAGATATCCTGGACATCACAGACATGGCTCAAAAGTCCTTATAAAATTTAGAGGACAAAAAGAACAAGCCATGAACAACTTCATGACATATGGACCATGTGTCATCGCATTCTCACCAACAGCCACACCAGAACAATACATAGCAAACATAGAATACGCAAACAAAGAAAACAAGAACAAAGTCATCACAGCAAACACCATCCGAAGTCCCAATCCATAATGGAGAAAATGGGATACATAGAAGGCAAAGGTTTAGGAAAAGAACTGCAAGGCAGAAGAGATCCAATAAGAACGGTACCAAATGAATATAGACAGGGCCTAGGTGCCACCGCCCTGGACTACTATTTGGACCACAATGACATAAAGTTTGTCACTGAACAAAATCAAGTACCACCAGTCATTATAGAAGAACAAGGAGAAATAACACATGTAAATAAAATAAATGAGAAAACGTTGTCAACAAACATAAGGGGAAACCCAGAAAACATAATAGCAGATATGAAACAATTTGGACCATGCGATATAGAAAGAGTTTATACGGACCAACTAGGCAACACTAAATTAATAGTAAGGTACCAAATACCTTTACATACTAAAAAAGCCGTGGAACACGCAACAGCAACAATCAAAGATGCCACACAACAAACGACAACAAACATTCCCATGCAAACAACATCAGCAATAGAAACAAATATACCACTGGTCCTCCCGATATTACCATCACTACCAACAGCAGTTCAAATACCACTAGTCGCGACGCCATTGATAGCACAAATACAGAAATTGCCAAGCGAGAGGCCCATGCGAATACCCATGCCAGAAAAGGTAACAGGACCATTGGACGATACAGCAGGACTAAGGTTCTGTGCACAAGTACTTTTAGGCATGAATCCTAAAACCTTTACAAAAATATTTGCTGTGTTTGGTCCACTGGACCACATAATTTTCATCCCACACAAAAAACAAAAATATCTAGCCTTTGTACAGTATTTCAACAAAGGAGATGCAAAGAAGGCCATAAATCACTGCAATGATAGGTTTAAACAAAACTGGGCATCATCACGACACCTCCGAAAGAATGAAACACATGATAGAAAAAACCACAGTGTATGCGGCAGGATGTGTGATTTTAGAAATAAAGTGGACCATGAATTCGTATGCAAAATACAAAACGGGGAAAAATTAAAATATCACAAAGAATTTGGGAATACATACAATATCAACACATGGATTATCACTAACAATACTGCACAGGGACCCAAGAAAATGGTGAAACAAATCCAACAGCAACAGCAACGGACCAAAGCCTCGATAGACCACAATCAACATTATGGTTAGAGGAAAAACAAGAACAGGTTCAAGAAGAAGAGGACGACAAAATGAGTCTTTACAGTTATTCGCACCTATCATAATAATTTTTTTTCTCTCCTATCTTTCATCAATCTTCAACCAAAAATTATATTATATTACATTTGTAAAATGGTACCAAAAAATAGCGGGACCCAAAAAAAAATAATATACTTTTTTTTTTACTTTTATACTATATAAGATTTTTAATTGCAATCATGTACCTAAATAAATATAATATACACTAACAAAATCAAATACTTAGATGCCAATCATTTAGTTAGCATAGGTAGGTACTAACAATTTAGCATATAAGGCATCAAATGGAGGACCATGGACCACAGCAACAAAAGTAAGTGGAACATTAGTTGAAACAATAGCCATAAATAGTAAAAAAAAAAGAAGAAACAGAGTAATTGTTCACACTTCTATATATAAAAAATAATATATATATATATCTACCTATATTATATAGACGTTTTGGACATACTCCCCCCGCAGCCCCCCCGCAGCCCCCCCGCACAGCCCCCCCGCAAAATAAGGGAAAATTCTTCCATTTTTCATGTGATTTGAATAATCTGAAAAGTCCCCCCGCAGCCCCCCCGCAGCCCCCCCGCACATTTTAGCAGCTTTTTCTTAAATATAATTTACTACTATAAAGAAAAACAAACCACCGTTAAAATATATCAGGTATAGTACTGCATTAAGATGTTGTATCAGCCTCGGGAAAATTCCACATTCTTCGTAGTAACTCTTCCAAGCCCCCATTACAAGCTCATAGCATAGTAGTATCTAAATTATATATAAGAGTAGAGATAAACCAATAGAGAGATAACTTAATAGTATATTATCACACTGTTGTGGGATCTGCTTTTCTACCTTTCTCGAGGCTTTCGCACGAGCACTGCGAGTGAGAAAATCGAGCAAGGTAGAAAAACACCTCCCACAACAGTATCATACGATATTTTATACCGCGAGAGCCGAAAATTGCAATTAAAGTTTGCATTTTGAGGTTAGAGTGGTATAAATTTTTTTTTCTATTTTTTCCACACCACCCATGAGGTAAATAGTCACAATGGATTTGTAACGAAATCGCAAGTAAAATCACACATTATAAGTGTACATAACGAGGAAAAAGAATATATTTGTGATATTTGTGATAAACAGTATTCAAGGAAATCTTATCTAACATCTCATTTAAAAACACATACAAATGTATGTAATCATGAATGTAACGTTTGTAAAAAAACCTTCAAAAAAAAAGAATATTTAATGACGCATCAGCGCATACATTCAAATGAAAAAAAACATTCATGCAAAATATGTTCAAAATCATTCAACAACAAAAGTAATTACAATAGGCACATACGTATTCATAAATAAATCATAAAGTACTCCAATAATGTTTTTATACTTTTATAAATATATTTATTTATTTTTTGGAAATATATTTTATTACTTTTCTAAATCTTTGTAGTACTTATTTTTCCTACTAACGTAAATAATGACGGTACGTATCAACATATATCTACGTTAGATTTTTTCGGTAAATTTGATCTATATGGTGCTTTTCTTCGTAGACAATATTCCGTTAACCAAAAAGTAATTTGTAAAAGTTGTTGCCCGCATCACAATTTTTATATTTTAATCATCACTATATCAAATTTTAATAATATGTACTATATTTAAAAACAAATTACTTACTACTTGAAAAATGATACATATATATCGATGCAAGTGGTATGAATTTAACCTCTTTTTTTGTCTTGATTAAGCTACTTCTAACAATTACGTTGAAAATTAAATTTACACTAAAACAAGAATCGGGGGGTTGGCGAGCGCAGCGAGCAGGGGGGCGGAGCCCCACTAGTATATATATATATATATATATATATATATATATATATATATATATAT
>QLSS01000248.1:21998-38606 GCA_024372645.1 Trichomalopsis sarcophagae
TATATATATATATATATACAGGGTGGACCATTTTAATCTATAATGGTAAATATCTCAAAATCCAGTTAGTATACGAAGTGTTGTTTCTGGGTAGCGCTAAAAATAGGAAGTAATTGAAGAAGTCATAGATTTTTGGCTGATTCTCTACCTTTAAAAAAAATGTTAAATAATATATGAAGTGAGGAAAATTTGTCGTTAAAGAAATTAATGGATTCCCTGTAATTTTTTTGATATTTCAGGGTATTTAACCTTAAAATTAGACAAATGCTCAAGGTCTTTGATGACTTTTGACCTTCCAATTTTTTTTTAACCTTGATTAGTATTTACAAACTGCATTTTCTAATTTTTGCTAAATCGGAGATAAAAATCGGGGGTTCTCGCTTAAAAAACTCACTTTGACCTTGAGATAACCTTGGAAACCAAAGACAAGATCACGGCTATTACAAATAGACGGTGATAGTCTTCACCCTTGATAAGTTTTTTCAAAAACATTTAGATATTTCCAACCATTATTCCGAGCTAATACCCATTATTTAACAATTTTCGTAAATTTGACCTTCATATGACCTTGATTGACTTGTTGACAGTACCATTTTAAACGTAAAATTTTCTGCTCTTTTCAAATCCGGGATCCAAAATTGGTGTTCCTATTTAAAAAAAGGAACTTGACCTTGGAATGACCTTCAAAAACACGTTCAAGGTCAAATTCGATGGTACTAAAAGTTGACCCCCTCTGATCTCTACAACTTTTGTCTGAAACATTTTTTCGTATACTAACTGGATTTTGAGATATTTACCATTATAGATTAAAATGGTCCACCCTGTATATATATATAAAGGCCTGTATATATGTATAAAGGCTTCAACATTATTTACAGTTTGTGAATAATACTTTTCAAAATTTTTGTTTATTTATTGATTAATTTCCGATTCACCCCTTTGAAGTACTTCAGCAAATATACATCATTCTGGTAACTTCCTGTTTATTTTTGGTATATTTAACCAGCGCTAACAGACGCTCCAGCCCAGGCCCGACTTCTCGTAATGAGTCTGGCCGTCATCGAGCTGAGAGCACCACCAGGCCGACGCCACGCTCGGCCGCCGAACATTCTAGTCGCATTGTAATAACTGGCCTAATAGTCGGCGTAAATAAAGTTAACTTTTCCGATACGAAATATCCTAGTGAGAAGTTATTTCTATCCGACTCTACCTTCCTCTACACGCGCTAATTATAATAATTAGGAACTCAAGATTCCAAATAATTTTTGTTCATTGCTGGTTATTTTTGGTCACTTCTACGACATTTTGTATTTCTTTCGATTCTTCCAATTGACTTCCGGTTTACTTCCAATCTACTTTCGGTCTACTTCAAGTCAACTTTCGGTTTACCCCTTAGAGGTGTAGTTTTGTGGATGAAGTGAACTTATAGACGGAGACAACCAGACACATTTTAATATAATAGAGGATGGTTTCATAAGCAGCAAAAAAAATCTAGCCGAGGTGGTCAACAGATCGATATTTTTTCAAAATTTTAACTCGAATAAAGCCTTTTTACTCTTGTAATTGTACGACATAGAAATTCTATTTTTTAGTTTTTGATTTTTAGCTTGAAAACTAGTCATCAAAATGGTTTAAAATTTTAACAGAAAATAGATATTAATGTTTTTAGTTGTCATAAATTTTTTCAATTTAATTTTGGACATGTTATAATTTTTTTTAAATCACCTTTCTTTATCATTAAAATTGAACAGAACGGTCAATCTGAACAATCTTGAGCAGAAAAGTAGGCAATTTGAGATGCTCTTTTAGATACACTATTGAATATATTGTATGAATCATATCATCAATAAAAGCAAAAATATTTTTTCAAAAATTGAAAATGGCTATAATATGGCCATAAAATGGTCAGAATCATACAAAATAAAAAAAATTTTCTAATTCAGAATCAGAAAACATATATACACGCATGTCAAATGTTATTACGATCATGATCTTGGTTTCTACACACACACACACACACACACACACACACACACAAGAAGTTTTAGCGAAACTAAAAATTTTACTATTATGAAGCTTCCTCTAGGAGAAAGCAATAAAATAAATTCTGAACGCGTTTTCTCTTGTAACTTTTTTTTACTTAAAAAAAATTCCTTACGTAAAAGATTTTTATCAATCTTTTTAAAAAATTTGACATGTATTCTTATTCTTTGAAAAATTTCGAGAAGTTAGAATTTTTTGGTTGAGGTATTTGTTCTAGAAAAAATTGCGTAATTATGAATATTATTAAATTACAGAGTATTTTAAAGATTTTTATTGTTTAATGAATTCTTGATTTATTACGGATGAACAATAAGAGTTGTAATAAAAAACACTAACTTTTATTTAGCACGGGTCAAGATGTATTTCTAAAGTTTTTTTGGATTAGTTCAGTCTTAACACTTTGCGCATAAAACTTTTGCAAAATCCTTAGTTTCCACCATAATTATTGGTTTATATGCAATAAATGAGTTTCAATGTATAAAAAAGGCTCAAAATTGGTAGGAAACGTTATTTTATCACTAACATTGAGTCTCTAAAATTTAAAATAGTTTATTATTATTAAGGGCTCAAATATACAGGTAGTCTATATTAAGAGTTGGACTATGACCTCATACATTTGCAAGAAAATATATTAATATTTAAGTAAAGTTATTGAAAAATGGGGCAGCATGGAATTGACACGAAACCAAGCAAGAGGGGGCGTATCCTCATCGCGCGGTACACCGGCGCAGCTGGAACAATATAAAAAATTCGTGGTATCTCGGAAACTAATGATCCAACCATAGTCATTATTTTCTTTTCATTTTCATGGAACAATGAAAACTATCAGACTAAATTTTCAAATTTAAAATGATTGCAGCAGAAAATTCGACATAATGCATTACTTTGATTTTTACAACACTAAAAATAATATTTATAAAACATTTTTTTATTTAAATACTTATATATATATATATATATATATATATATATATATATATATATATATATATATACACATATGTGTGTATGGGCAAACATGTGTGCTCAAATTATTGCGCAAACAATCTAGACATTTAAAAAAACAAATGATTTCATTTTGTGTGCTTTTTATAATCCAGCTCAACTTTATTCTAACTCTACTTATGTCACTATCATATTGTTATAAATAACGTTTGGACACATCAATTAGGTTGATACCCTTTTCCTGGAGAAAACTTCTTTACTGCTTCTATTTCTTTGCTGAAACAAAAAAAATTACCTCAAATAGATATAAATTTATTGTGAAATAGGTTATCAGATAAAATCATAAATTTTCAAAATGTAACGGACCAGTACAAATCTTCTATTTAGAACGGCTTCAAAGCTCGTTTAGGGGCTGACTCGATTAATGGCGTAAATCAAGAGCACTTAAAGTAAAATAAATTGCGCCTTGGAACATCAGGCATCGAATTCTTTCTTTCTTGAAGAATTAAAAGCTGTAATAACTTTTTTGTAACATAAACACGATTTACGCGTATGAATGTTTGATCTGGATTCCGACAACCCCAATAGCCTTAATATATTATATATATATATATAAGGCTTCAAAAGTATTTTAATTAAAAAATTTAGGTAGTTTTAGTTAAAAATTGCATCCCTTATGAGCTACAAATCATTGAAAATAAGCTAAAAATTTCTTAAAACCTCAACTTTGACAAGCTAGTACTCGAAGCCAAGTGAAGAAATCGCGCTAAAATTTCTTTTGAAAGTCAGGTACAACATTTATAACATATACAAGTAGTATCCAGGCACCATGGAGAAGGTAAACAAAAACCGACCTTGACCCCCCACCCCCGAGCCAGTGGGAGGTCAAGATCAAGGTCACGGTTGTTTACTCTGCATGGTGCCATTTGTACTTTGGAGAGAACTCCCCCACACTCCCTCTTTCTATCCTAAGTACTTCCGACTTTTCGTGACACTTTGGCGAGAATCCCTCCCCTCTTCTCTGTCTATCCAAGGTGCCTCGGGTTTTTCGAGACACTTTGGAGAGCGATGGAGTAGCTTACTTGTTAAGGTGTTGACACCCCGACGGTCCACGAACGACTGATGTATGATGTGGAGGTGCTTCCACCACCACCACTGCCCTCCTCCACCTCTACGCGTACTCAGCATTGGGAATAAAAAATGTAGCGAGATCTGGGGCTTGAAACTTCATTCCTCAGAGATCGAGGCAGGCATTTTACCACTGAGCCACGACTACACTGTTGAATCAATTCTTAAATGTTAGACTCGTCTGACACCAGAGTCTTTGCGTATTGTCGTCTCATCGTCCTCCAGTAATTCAAATGCTCGATCGAAGTAGCTGATCATGAATCTGATGTAAAATCCGGAAAAGGTGATTCGTTGATCCAACATATCATCCTCGCTATACGCCTGGAAGTATCGGTCGATTTCGTCAAACAGCTCCCGGAACTGTAGCCAGGAGGCAAGCGGTAGGCACAGTCCGTAAAATTCGTTATTACTCAGTCGATCAACCGGATTGAAGTCGTCCGAACCGACTGAGATATTTTCCAGCCCAATGTGAATAATTTTTCCATAAGAATTGTTCAAGCCGAATACCATGGGTAGAATTTCATGACAACGATATTTGGTGGTGTTGGTGGAAATCTGGCTGTCCTGAGCCTGGCTATCGTGATGTCTCTTTTGTCCAGCCATCTTTTTCTTCTTATACTGTTTCTTGTTACCGAGAGAGACGGTGCAAGTACGCCGGCTTATATTAAAAAAAAACTCATTTAGTGGGAGGCGAGACCAATAAGGAACAGTCTCACGACAAGTGGATGACCAATAGAATCACTGGTGCTGTAGAGGGTATCCAATGAAAATCTGTAGGGTTGCACTTTTTGGAAGCTGTGCAAGCTAAATATCCTCTTACTTTATCGTTTCGCGTTTAAAAATATTACAATATTATATTACAACTTAGCAACGAATTCTTCGGCAATCTGATCATTTTTCTCAAATCTGATGAGAAATTTTAGAGAAATCGCTGCATACCCATATCATTAATCATATAATATAGAAACATGATACAATATTTGTCACAAGCATTACAAAAGCTACTTTGTAATTGAATGTGGTTCCATCTGAGCTTCTTACAATTCACTGGATACTGTTTATATGATCGGGGATGTATGGTTGTGCACTAAAACTATCAAAATACCACCCAACAGCATTTTCGGACACATATATCGCCACCCAGTGCATACCACGTCTCTTATGACTCTGTGTATTAAACACAAAGCCACATGGTTTTACCCATGTCATTGGAATTTGATCCGCCGGATAAACCCCCACTGCATGAGCTCTCATTTTTCGCAACTTTTGGAGAATATTCAGAGAATTCATTCTTGCAAAGATAGTATGGCGGTGAGAAGGGACGTTCTGCTGTTGTAGTTATAGTGCCCCCGACACCACACGAATTTAGCTAGAGTTTCAGTTTGTAGGTGTTGTTGAGTGCATAGGTGTACTGGAGTGCGCAACGTTTAATGAAATGCTGCATACAATACCGTGCACAGTACGGCAATTTGTAGTAAGGGGGACACTCGTACGCCTCCTCTAAATTAATAACTTCACGTGTCGTAATCTTATTCAACAGTTTCGCATTTTCCTCTCCTCGCACAAATTTTATTTGCTTTTCTGCAAATATCATGCAGTTTTGTAAAATTTTTTCAGCGAAACATCTAGTCTCAACCACTGTAATCCACCAAAACTTGTCGTGACGAGTCAATCTCCAACAAATTGTCGTACTCAGTCGTAATTATGCAATTACAACAGTATCTAATGCGTCATCAAATCTCATGTTAATTCTCACACTACCTCTTCTGATTAAATTCCAATGAGTGTCATTGTTGGACGACAAATCGAGCGACAAATCGAATGCAAAAAGACAGTAGCCATTTGGGTACGCATCACGTGTTATCGAATTACCGGCATTTGAAAAATGTACCCCCGTACGCGAGAAGAGTGTGTGATACGCACCCTACATCTTTGTTTTTTTGAAGTCAGACTGCAGTGGTTTTGATGGGACTTGTACACCGTCCACAAACAAACATAAGAAATTGATATTAAAATTTTTAAAATTGAATGGATTGAGTTTTGTATCGCCGTTATAAGCCTTATTTTCAATAAACCCAATTATGATTCTTTTCGGCAATTGACCCAGTATGACAGTCTATCGACTGTCCATGCACGCCACTGTTCAACGTTACGTTTTTCACCTCTACCCGTGTAAGCGGGTACTTTGCTGTGACTTTAGAAAGCATTTTTTCGTGATCTAATGAAATGCCCAAATTAACCGTTACGCGGCGAACAAAAAGGGTCGCCTCGGTTACGTGTACAGTATACGCAGAATCGGGATCCAGTAGACAGAAGCTGTCACGAGAACGCACAAGACGTACACGTACCTCAACCCCACCAAGTAGCAGTATATCCATATTTAGCACATCCACGTGTAAATAGCCCAATAAATCAATTTTATTATTTGTCATAACTGCTTGTCGTCTAAAGAAACCTGCATTACCGGCATCAGTGTTATCCATTTTGCCGGCCGTGTCGTCATACCACAAGACGCTTCTCAAGTGTGTTTTTTGCCGCTGGTCCGTAATTTAATAACGTCTCAATGTACGATCTGTATGCGTAGGCGTTATTTGGTGGTGATACTGGTTTTTGATTGAAAATACATCCACTTGATTGAACAGCGAATGCATAATATTATTCACAGAGCCAACGACTGGTACTGACGCCCCCTTCTCTAATGGCTTTGTCGGTGTTATATTCACACGTAGACTCAGCATTGTAAGCGCTAAATCTAGATATTCACGGTGAGTGACGAGATTGGCTTATACTGCACCCAATGAGAACTCTCAATTACCGTCTGTGTAGGCGGCAATTCAAAGATTGATAACTCAGACTTCAACGAGTCACAAGAGTCAGCGTGTGGAAGAGCCATGTTTTTCGTTTAAAAAGAGAGAGTCTTTCAGTTGACAAAGATATATTTAGCTACTGCTGACGATGCTGCTTTAATTGTAGATTTCTTTCTCTTCTTCTTCTTCTTCTTTTTCTGCGTGGTTGTCACACTCAATTAAATTTTTCAGGGTACCCCTTCCAACTCAAAAAATACTCCTTCCTCTTTCCTTTACCCCTAGTGCGTAATACCTGGTCGATATGAAAAACGTCGCCAGATAAATCTTTGCGCACTCTATTCAGCTGCTCTTCGGAAAAATAGCCGTCAATTTTTTCACCATCCAGATCCTTGAGTGTGTAGATGGGCGCCTGTCTCCTCGTATCGACCTTTACAATTCTAAATAATTCCAGCGTCCAGACACCTTCGTATGCTTTTCGAAAGGCTGTCCGAGCACGACTAACTTGGACCAAGTCTTAAACATTATATTTATGGGTATAGCGTGACTGTCATTTGACACGGTAGCGCTGCTCTAAGCTTTCACGAGCTTTAGCTGCATTATACATATTCACGCTAGATGGCGTCATTGTTATTGCACTATGCCACGAATTGTTGTATGACTGTATAATGCCGTCCAGCACGTCAATGTAGCGTTTTGTGTTTAGATGTGTGAAGTAGCGCCATATGCGCTCTTTAAATAATGTTTCTTTTTTTCAACAAATTCTGCACTTCGCGTCCAATGAATTCTTTACCCTTGTCCGTTTGAAAGTACAAAAACTGTCTGCCATCATTTTGCTGTAAAATCTGCTCCAGACCACTGGCTACACTTTTAGCCGTTTTATCACGAAGTGGCTCAACCCACGCGAACTTTGTAAGCACATCAATGATCACCAGTAAGTAGCTGTATTGATCATTATATGATTTGAGAGAGCGAACGTCAGCTAAATCAGCCTTCCACAACTTGTACGGACTGAAGACGCGGTAAGAGCGACGAGGAAAACGATATCGCACCATTTTATGCATTGTGTGCGCATCCTGACTCTCAAGCCACTCTCTCACCTCGTTCGAGCGAAAATTTTTGCGTGTGGCTCGCATAAGCCTGTCTCCACCAGCGTATGCTGACGGAGCTGGCAAGCCATAGTACAGTTTTTCAAGCTTGTTCTCCATTTGTTGACTGTCTCCTACCAACTAATCTCGACCTCTTACTCCTTGTACGTTTTATAGGGTGTCTGAATCGTCCATAAACCCTATCAAAAGTGATTTTACCGACCATACACAAAAAAGTTAATAAAGCGACGCTTTTCTCCTCACTACCTGACGACTCAGTTAGCATACGTGAAAAAGCACGCTCAGCCAGTCGACGATCGGCTTCGGTATGTCCCCCACCACCACCGCTGCCGCCACCATTACCACTACCCACTCCACCACCACAGCCATTATTGCGCGAATATGCGATATCGTGCTCGAGACAGGCTCTATCCAGAGGGTTTCTGCCGGTCTCACCGCGCGCCAGTATTTCCTCAAGATGGGTACCCGGTCCGAGAAACTGATATCCCGGTATATGCATCTCGAAAGGCATTCGATCGATTAGCGTGCCCAGCACACTAGATGACTCTGTGTTTACTCTTTGTGACGCTGCCATCGTATATAACCGAGCTTGGGTTCTTTTAGTACTACTTGTTTTTTAGCAGGTGGCGCTACAGATCTTATTGAAGTATCTACCGTAGTGTCGACTGCTGCCGTTGCACGACTGCTCCTACCTCGTTTTCTCTTTTTATCGCCTTTGCGATACTTCAAAAATGTCAAATTATTAAGATCTAGTGTTTTCTCTCCGTCGTAGTCCTCGTCGTCGTCGTCGTCGTTGTCGTCGTCGTCGTCACTAGCGCTTCCACTGGATGCTAGTTGTTGTTCTTGTTGTTGTTGTCGACCCGGTATAGGTAATAATGAAAAATAGGTAAAATGAATGCCGCTACTGTTAGATTTTTCTGCTACAGCAGTCGCTACAGCAAGATGAAGTTTGTTATTTCCTATGAACTCCAGAGGTACGTGTGCCTTACGAAGTACGCGAACAAACTGATCGAAGCTACGAGTGGGTGGCCTCTTTCTACGTCTCACAGTTTCGTTCACCAAGTCTACAATATTAACACCTCGGGCACGCACGCCATCTACCGTAATCATACTGAGTATATCCCAGTCAATGTTACCAGATCGACGTAGGCTACACACTATTGATGATATGTAGATCGGACATTACTTCACCATCACCCATTGTTGTAGTAATAGAGTGCAGTGGTGGTGATGTTTTATCGACAGTCGGCAACAACAACTCATAACCGACTTCATCGTCCTCGCTACTTTGTTTCTTGTATTGTAGGAACCGTTGCAACACCTGCTGGTACATGGAGTACTTTTGCCGATCATCCAATTCACTGGAGTTCAAAATCTTGTTCATCTCGTCGTCCAGACGTAATACCTCGGAGCCCGGTGTCTGAACTCTGTTGAGGTAGTTCTCATTACTACGGCCAGCCCCCACACATTCGTCTGCGCTAGTCGACGTTTTTGACGGTGCTGCTGCTGCTGCTGTTATTGGTAAATATTGACATTTTTGCTCTCGATACACTCTTAAGGCACTAAAATCATTTTCCTAGCATGCTCCATGCTGAGAAAACAGGTTTCACTATTACCGGTACAAGGTTTTGAGCTTTAATTAAAAGTCTCTAGCGAGTCTCTATCGTCTGCCCGGGAGCTATGATTTTGCGCAGTAATAGTGCGTGTTTACGTAGCTTGCTCTTATAATGTCTGCTCAGTGGTACGTTTCCACGCAAAATATTCAGTACACACTCGACCAGGCTTATCACAAGTTTGGGGCAGGCTTGACGCAGTAGAGCTGTGTGCTGCGTCGTGTCAAGATGACAGCACAACACTTTCAATATATCCAGATACTTTCGTCTAATGGAATAGTGATGACGCTGCTGCTGCTGCTGACTTGATGTTGCTCGATCCATCACAAACGAACGACTGGCACATTGTCGGTGACGAAGTTGCTTTTAATCTGTTTGCGCGGCACATACACATACTGATGCCGATCGAAATATGCACGTGCAATACCGACAATTTTCCGGTGTATCCTGCTTCAAGTCCAACAGTAGATAATGAAATAGTCGAGAGACAGCATCGCTGTAGACTTTTTGCAAAAATTTCGTATCCTCAGGATGAAGCTGTCAGGCCAGATGCTGTATCTGCGAGCGATCGCGAGGGTTCTTAAAAATAACTTTGTAATTTGTGTTTAACGATATTTCTCGCTGACCCCGATGAAAGAGATTTTACGAGAGAAAGAAAATACTCAAATTACAATGATGGCTGCCCTTGACAAATAGATTGACTACACTCGCACTGGACGACTTGCGCATCAGATCATCGAGAATCAAGATTTTTGGTCGTTCAGGATCTCAATTGTAGTCCTCCGGCTTTGTTAATCCCTCGTGAAATTCAATACTACTGAGACCAGCAGCAGCAGCAGCAGCAGCAAATTCCTTATAAGCAGGCTTCCATTCTGTATAGTAGAGTAATATACGCTCATCTGTGCGCTGTATTTGAGAAAATTACCGACAAACACAGTCTTGCCACACGAGGTGGGACCGCAAATCATGCATGTCCAGAGATGTCTCCAACGCACATCCATGATGATCATGATGATGATGATGATGATGCGGTTAGTTAGGTGCAGGTGATGCACACGAAATTCTCATCAGACCGAGCGACACGTGAGATTTATAACAATCCCAGCACCTGCAATGCCCCTTGAGCCGCATGCGCGAGCGGTCGTCAAGCTTGCCGAAGGCAAGTCATCAGGCTTCCCCTTTAGGGAATTCATTTGCGCGCACACGCGCGCGCGCGCGGTGCGAGCCTCCGAAGGTTAGCTATAAGGCTCGTCCCCTTCGGGAGGCTAGTGACGCGCGGGCCCCGCACGCGAGCAGTTTTGACGGCAAGTTCTTGACTGGGTAAGTTATTATTATTATTAAATATAGAAAAAATTGTATTAGGTTAATACTTTTTAATTGTTAGTTTTTCCCTCTTTGTTTGACTACATACCCGTACGGGTAATTCTTATCGTCGGCAACAAAACGACGTTTAGAGTAGACAGACTCACAGACTTTACATTCTGCGCGTGTGACCACATCATGCAGCGCTGTACGTCTAATCGCATCAAATGAGACAAATGTCGGTGGTATTTCACCGCTCAGAAGTTTTCGCACAGATTCAAAATTGATCTTTTCCGATGCTGATGCATTCAGTCTTATACCCTTGATCTTACATACACACGATTCACAGCCGTCAGGTGTTTTATACTTATAGGCATAAAATTTTGGCCTGCCGGAGACAAAGGATGTGATATATGTGCCTAACCCATAGCCCGCCAACTCATCAGTAAGTTGTCCTAAAAATGGCCTCGTTGACCGCTCATACTCGCATCCGTTCTCTCGGTTCTCATACACTATGGAATCTGTGTCATAGTACAGCACGCGTTCTCCCAGTGGCTCGAGCTCGGAAAAAAGCTTGAGCCGAGCCAGAGCAGTAGTGTAAGCAGCGATAACCACGTTGCACTGTGGTGACGGCTCAATTTCTGCATCCTCGTCATTATTCGCCCAACTAACGTAGATGATTTCATCGTTGGCCGGCAGTATAGAATTTACAACTTTATCGGGGCTAGTTAGTAGTTTGAACAATCTTCGCGGGTCTCTTACTATATCGGTTTTTGTCATGTTTTCGCGCTGCCCAAACTTGCCCCACAACGAGTTGAGACATACCTTTGCCACGGAGCGTAGACCAGCATTGAATTTTATTCGGCTTTTATCGCTTGTTTGCTCATCGTCATTTCTACACTCTGGTGGGTATTCCGATGCATAGGTCTTTTCCGCGAAGAATTTATTAATGTACTCGTATAAGAGACCTCCTTTACACGACCGCTTGTCGAATTGTGTAGTTTTATACGACCATATTTCAAATACCTTAGTGATTACGTAACCGAATTCCACGGCTTTTTTAAGCTCGTCAGCCACCCAGGTACCGACAAAAACGCGCGCGTTCACGTCTTCGTGCTTACAGTACTTCTGACATATAGACTCGGCACACGATCAACATAGAGGAAATAGGAGCTTATTATGCATTTTTACGGGTAGAATAGGATGGTAAAGATTTCTGGGCGGTAACCACTCGCACATCAGCAGACCATCAGTCTGGCTGATGTCGTTAACGGGGCCAACTACAAGCGCATACTCAACCTCGCCCACATAAAGTTTCGGATGACCGACGGGATAGCGACCATATTTGCAGGATTAAGTGGTGTATGCCAGTCTTTTGTGACCTCTTTTATATACGTCATCATCTGCTCGTTCTCGCTGTACTCGCGATCAAAATCGCACTCCCACTTCTCAATGAGACGGTACCCATGTTTCCTAATTTTTCCCGAAACTCTGAGTGTTCTCTCGTACCGCTCGTCCATACTCTCGCTATTAACGATTGACAAATCACGAGCGTCAGTGTAGCAGCGAACACAACTATCCCAATAACACCAGTGGAACTGCAGCACGACTTTCTCATTGTTTTCTAACACGCAAAATCCATCCACCAGAGGACCTTCGGGCAGTCTCTTTTCACGCGAATTTACAGTGTGCTGTATCGGCCAGCCTGTCTCATGCTCCATCCACGTGAGCCATTGTACTGCTTTAAACGATTGTGTATTGGCTCGACGATAGCCACCCGACGGTATAATCCTGATTGTATTTTTTTCAAAAATTGTCTATAGTACACGCGCATACACGACGACGCGATAGTTACGCACTCTAGGAACGGATCAGTCGATCCGCATTCGATAAATGTCTTTCTGAAGGCAAGAAATGCTAGTCTCAATATCGTAACGTCCTGCCTACAATACTTGATGATCTTGTTTTGAAAATCAAAAATGTAATTTTGTCCTTTTCTATCGGCGTACCACTCTAAGAATGTTTTTCGCTCTTCGACACCCGTCGAGTAGCTCTCTACGGGTGGCATCTCGCCCACATAGTTCTGCTTCTCCGGTCTGTTGAATAAGTGGGGGAATGTTCCCTTCTCAATACCGCCACCAAGTCCGTAAGCTTTCGGTAAAGCGCTCAATGCTATATGCAAATAATTCAAAATATCGAGAAACTTTATGTGGGCAAACTTCATCATAATTCTTTTTGACCCGTTTAGAATTACGGAAGGCATTTCACGGAAATCTTTGCGCCCCACCAAATATTTCAGCACGAACTGTGCGTCGAATCCTTGAGCATTGTGCGCGATACAGATCACGTCTGCAATATTTTTTCTACGATTCAAGGCTAAGTCTACTAACTGTTTAACCGGATCGTCCTTGAACACATGCTCTCGCACCCGTAAAAATTGCACGATTCTCAAATATTTTCGTTATCCAGGCATGCACTGCATACCTGCTGTACTACACAGAGATTGACAACGTATATATGTGTTTTATCGTCCCCCAGTACGGGCTCCGACTGCTGTGTCTCGAAATCGTAAAATATGTATAGAGTCTGTTTTTTCATGCTGCTGCTGCTGCTACTACTAGCCGCCTGCTGACGCGTTTCAGCTAAGAGTGGCATAAAACAAAGATGACCGATTGGCTGCATCAGCTTACAAACTGTACAAAAGACTGTATCGCAAACATCCGAGGTTGTATCATTGCTGGGCGTTCTAATCGTTCTACAACACCTCGTACAAATTTTTTAAACTCGCACACACTGTATGATTCTTATCAAATGACCCTGGTTTCAGATGCTGCGAAAGACATACTATTGCAGTGTGGACACACCACATGCCTGTCAGTTTGGTCACGTTCACAAGGTGGTTTCTGCAGACAATTACGACACTTGTTCGCACACCTATGATTCTTTTCACCTCGAGCAAAACCTTGAAATGAATAGACTACTATTGCAACGTCTAAACACGCGTACTATTCTTGAAAAAGTTTTATCTCGGGTATCTCACAGCCGGTCTCGGGTATAACAACTCTAGCACTGTTAACGAGCTGTATAGCCTTCTCTTTTTGCCATTTGCCATTACATTGCCTGATTCTGTCCCACATTTTCTGCAGATACCCCGTGCGAACGTCACCGCGGATAGCATGTATATGCGCGCAAACAAGCGATCGAGGCAGACAGATATTATCCGTATTTTGAATGGGTAAAATAGATTGTTTGAGAGTGGTCTCAGAAATGAGCGAAACCCGACCAGCCCCTCGAGGCACGGACACACTATTAACATTAACCAACAGTGTATTATTAATCTCAAAGTCCGTGTTGCTCTGTGTCACACTCTGCATTATCTCGGCCATTTTAACTGCACTCAGTTCTCGCACAAATCTATATGAAATCCACACTACGCCCTGTCTAAACTGCTCCAAGTTTATTGTTATACCGACAAAGTCGTCGGGTGTTGTGGTCTCGCACACATACCTGTACAGATCATGCATAGCGAGCCCTAGCCACTCTACGACGTCTGCATTCTGCGGTGGTCACCTGATGGTGATCAGCGCCTCATGACTATTCAGACGGAAAAAACGGATTATATCTCGTAAACTCTTGATGAATAACGATGTGCTGTCTCGGCGGCTGTTCAACGCCAGGGCCCTCCTGCAACCATAATGCTAATTATTATTTTTTTTTTATTAATTTCCGCACTTTACATTTTTATTCTTGTGGTAATGTGCATGTGAGAGAGCTCTTACATTCATCATCATCATCATTATCATCATCATCATCATCATCATCATCATCATCGTCATGATCATCAGTACCGCCAGATACGCGCTCTGTGCTACTGTGTCCTGATATTTCATCGTCGTCGTCATCGTCGTCAACTACCGACTCGGTGTCTGTGGATGTGCCGACTGAGGAGGAGCAGAAGGAAGCAGTGGAGTCAGACGATGCGGACGATGCATCAGAGACTTCTGTGTCATCATTATCATTATAATCCTCGTTAATTCCTTCGTCATCGTTTTTTTCAAGCGCCGTTATCGCGTGCGCCTTAGATAGCGCTGGCTCAACCTGCGATATATCGACATCCATAGCCGTGGTAGCAGCAGCATTCGCGAAGATTGATCCTGTCAGTGTCTCAGCAGCAGCAGTAGCAGCAGTAGTAGTAGCAGCAGCAGCAGCAACAGCAGCAGCAGCAGTAGCAGTAGCAGCAGCAGAAATAGTAGTACCCTCATTGGAACTAACATGTTTCTGCTCCCACTCCTCATCATCTAGCTGTACGAGCGCAATCAACGCATCTCCTTCAGTATCAGCAATCAGTTCATCAAGATCTGGGTATTCAGATTTCACGATCAAAAATACGCTCACAACGAACTCTTACACATGCTTTATAAGTGAGAGAGAGAGAGAGAGAGAGAGAGAGAGAATCTTACCAAGAATTTGCTGATATTGCTGCATAATAGTTTGAACTTGCGAGGCAGTCTGCATACCACGCAGACTGCAGAAGCCCAAAATATATATTAACCGCCTCAATAAACAGCTGAGCGAGCAGTGTTTTAAAGATCGACGCCATGCTTCATTGCAGAAAATGCGTGTTGTTGGCTTAAGACGGTTAGCACGATTCTCAACACTTGAAGCTGGTCCATTGTGAAATGTAAAGTTCTCTCTGAAGTTTCCGTGGCTACCGCTGCAAAAACATAGCCAGCTAGCGAAAACATGGAGTTCTTGTCACGACACAGCATATCAGAAAACGCAGAAGCGAGAAACTCTGCATAATATGAGCACTTTTTAAGAAATTCTCCAAGAATATATCAACTCGATGGTTTATTTTTTATTAACACGACGCATTTCTCACCAAACTCAGCAGTCTATGCAACGTATACTCACGTCACTAAACCATACGTTCTTGTGTAGGGTAAAATAACACCTGAAGTATAGTTTCTTAACTGGCACTTCTAATTATTCCATTTCAGGCCACAGAGAGCGAGAAACATGATGATTTAACGTGTGCGTGCGCGCGCGCGCGTGTGTGTGTGAGTGCGTGTTTATGTGCGCACATGTGTGTGATATTTATGTAAGTAGCGTGTGAAATTATCGGGCTGATAGTTTCGGAGTAATAGACGATTGATTGATTAATCGATTTTCAATAATCGTCGTATCGACTCGCAACCTATTGCGTTGCGAAGCTCTTAGTATCAATTTTCATCGATATCTCGGAAACGGTAAGAGCTACGCAAAAACGGACAAAATTTTGGGGGTTCACTAAAGGGGGGTCGTACTTCTGGGGAACTACCTAATGGTATATACTTCGAGCCGATTTATCGATTTTACCAATCGATTGATTTCCAAAATTTGTTGTTTTCGACTCGCAACTGAGTGCGTTGCGTAGCTCTCGGAGTTTACATAAAAAAGTTGTTATGTTTCGAAGATATCTGATCAATAGTTTCGGAGATTTGGCCTCCCTAATTTCGAACATTTGTACCCGTACGTATTAGGCTAGTAGAATCCCGAGGAAGTGTACTTGAGATTATATTTTCAAATGTCATTATCAGCTAAATACTCTGTACTTCTTATATACGTACTGATCACAGAGAAAAAATAGTAGGAGAGAGAGAGAGAGAGAGAGAGAGAGAGAGA